>JARWMC010000001.1:14081872-14254372 GCA_029959065.1 Colias behrii
TGTCTATTTGCATTTAAAATATTGTACCTATTATTTATAATTATTAAGTTTGTAAAATAAAATTATTTTTCAAGAGGTTTTTTATTTCATTCCTTTAAATAGGAACTAGTCTAGAAATAACTTTACCTAATGGTTATTATTCAATCTAGTTAATTTACCACTCCCGGAGCTCTGTCTATATATATTACCTAAATACACCATTTTACCGTTTACGTATAATTTTATTGTATCGTGTAGATACATTATGCGTATGAATTTTATTGTTATAATAGGGATTATATTATTGTTATTTTTGAATATGTATAGAGCTGACATGATCGGCTATATCATATCGTTAGTACCATACCCTTTTTTTATAGTGGGGAAATCTTCCAAAGATACCCACGGCCCCCGGGGAAAGAGCCGTGGGTTATGTCGGATTCTTACCGACTAAAACCCCACTGTGTTCCGTCGAGCCGCTTTAATGATGGGGCCGCGGGTACCATATCATGATTTTGTCAATATATTATAGTAACTACGAATTCATACAATAATATTCATACGTATTTACAAAGAAATCTAAACACAATTAGATTTCTATGCGTATTCAGATTTCAGTACCTAGCCATAAAGAAGTTTGAGAACAAGTGGTCGAAAATTTCTTCATTAACTCAGTTGCAAAACGAACGAACATCTTGTCTTTGAATTTGAATTTTTAAAATTGAAATTTGACATATTATATTTTAATTTTTTATTTATATATTATTTAAAACGAGTGGGTAGGTTACTTAGTTCCTGCAAATTGCAATTCATATTTTAATAACTTCCCCGCCTCAGATAAGTTGATGTCATTATTGTAATGGTCAGTACATTGGCATTTCAATAAATCTTATTCACCACAGAGCAAGTAGGTAAAGTCCGGTCGCGGAGCAGAAAGAATTTCGTACAATGACCTCTTTACCTACTGACAGTGGTCACAAACATTTTTGAATGAAGTGAAAGAATTACATGAAATATTTGGAGGAGGAATTGTTTTTTAATAATTTATTAAATAAATGTCTTTTATTCATTTACAATACTTATTAGTTAGTTACATTTTAACTTTTTCAATAACCTCGATATATTATATAAAAAAAGTGTGCGTGTACACACATAAGAAGTGAAACTTCTTTATGACCTTATTTTTCAAAAAATAATTTACTATGTACAATATTACAGAAATACGTTAGTATAACACACGATTTCGACTTAGGCGGATTTTGATTGGACATAAAGAGTTTGAGGTTTATTCTTATAAATTTTGAATTCACAAAATCATAATTAAACACCTGACACCAATCAAGCAAACACAAACCTTACGCTCTCAGGTTAAGGTTTACAATCCCTAAGGACGGCGGTCATTGCACCTGTGCGAGCAAGACACATTATTTTTACAAGGGAGTGACAGTGACAGGTAATAACAGGTTAATGTACGAAATTCTTCCTGCTCCGCGACCGGACTTTAGTTAATATAGTACTACTAACAAGATAATATGAGCTACGAATGCTCTAATACGCTTGGCTTTAAAAAAAATGGCCAGACAAGGACAAAGTTTACTTTGTAAGTTTATAGTAAAAGCCACGGAGCCTCGCGTATTGTTTATAGACGAATTTCCTTTCTTTGCTTCGGGCCTTCTTCGGACTAATTAGTAATTCTTTATTCTAATAGAAATATTATCGAAAGAATATTTCAATTCAGATAAAATATTTTGAATCTAATAAGTAATTATTGGATTATACTCCGCAAATAGCTTTATTTTCAGAGTACTAAAATAAATAATTAGGTACTTCGAATCTTACATGTTTGTTGAGCAAATCTTGAGAAAATACTGTTATGATATTATATGTTTGCGACTTGCGAGTTCATGACCTTGTAGGGGCTTGTTATGTGCGGGTGTAATAAAAGATGAATAACTACGCAAAGGTTATATTTCGTTAACTACATATATTTATTCGTATGTAATTAATATTCGACCTATGCGACCAACCCGCGTCCCGACAAGCCCTTAACTGTCCATGCATAGCGCACGAACTGTTTATATACCAGTTACCGTGTGAACCTATGGTGTGAACTTTCTTATTAGGTACTACACTTGAAATATTTCGGTAACTCGTAAATTGGCTTGTCGTCGCTACATCATTCCCCCCTTAAAATAAAAAAGGTATACAAGTAAAAAAATCTTACAATAAAATTAAACAATAAACAAAGGGGTATATATAAAGTGTCGCTATATAAGATTACAAAATGTTTACAATATAAAGTATAAAAAATGTTCACAATATAAATCAATCATAACGTATACAAGTGGTTAAAAGTTAACACCTAATTTCGTTAAACTATTTATGTTATTATAAAAACTTGGTTGGGTCTTCTAAGTGGCGTGCGATAATTGTTACACGTCATCTAACACTTAGTAACATTAACATTTCAAATCCCAATACGTTCTTTACACTTGTATCGTTTAATATTACAAAGGCTACTACTAAACACTCAAAAGCCATAAATCAAAAGTACTTAAATTTCTAAGTAGTAAACATTTCAATCAAAACTCAACACAAACATAAATTTGAAATACCATACTTAAAACGTTATACAATGAACTCGTTTCAAAATTACTTAAGTTTATTTATTAAATACGATGTGTTGATTACTAAGTATTTTTATACATTTCTATGAAGTCTTATAAATACTTATAATCATCGTAATTCTAATAAATTTAAAATAGTTGAAACAATTACAAATACAATACTTATTACCTAAATCGTACTGGTAATCGTATAGCTCTTCCACTACGCGTGGTATGTGTATTAGGCAATTCGCTACTTGGAATTTGTAATGGAACCTCAGTATCTGCCCCAGATGTTTCACTATCATCATTCAAATAATATGCAGGTTTTAGACGGTCTACAGATATTCTAACTTTCCTGCCAGTCATTTGAATGTAAAATACCTTTTCCTCTCGACTCAACACACGATAAGGACCGTCGTATGTTGGTTGTAAAGGCTTACGTACTGCGTCGTTTCTTACAAAAACATAATCGCACTTTTGCAAATCGGGGTGAATAAATATGTTCCGTCTTTCATTCTGTCTAATAGCTACTGACTGATATTTCCTAATAGTATCTCGTAATTTACTTACATACTCAAGACTGCTATCTATTTCAAAACTCGATTTTTTATCGTAATAATCACCTGGTAATCGTAAAGTTGTTCCGTACGTAATTTCTGCTGCGCTTATGCCGGTATCACTTCTTACTGCTGTTCTAAGTCCTAGCAACACAGTTGGTAATTCCGTAACCCAAGATGATGATATATTGCATAAGCGAGCCGTTAATGCCGCTTTAAGCGACCTATGCCAACGCTCTACCGCCCCGTTACTCTGTGGGTGGTAAGGTGTCGTACGCAACTTATTAATACCTAATAACTTCATTAGTGTAGCAAATAATTGACTTTCGAATTGGCGTCCCTGATCGCTTGTTAGCTTTTTCGGACAACCAAAACGAGAGATCCATCCTTCATATATTACACGCGAAATCGTTTCAGCAGTTATATATCTCGTAGGAAAACATTCTGGCCATCGCGTCCCCCTATCACTATGGTTAAGCAATACGTCCTAAAACCTTCGGGTGAAGTGGGTAAAGGTCCAATTAAATCAACATGAATATGTTCAAACCTATCGCACTGCGGAAACGATCCTAAACCTGACATTGTATAACGATTAACCTTCGATCGTTGACATTCAATGCATGTTTTAGCTTTTAACCCATTGGCCAACGTGACGAATCATATTTGGCCAATAAAAACGATTTTGAATCAATTTGCGTGTAGTCCTTATTCCGGGATGACATAAATTATGTACACTATCAAAAGCAATACGTCGATATTTATCAGTCAAGTAGGGTCTAAGTTTAACATTATCTAAATTACAATAAATAAATGTACCGCTTTCAAGTAACATTATTTTCTTTGACCTATTATTAGCGTCTTTCGAATTAGATAATTGTAACATATAAGAATCTTGTTGTTGATTCTAAGCAAGTTCTGCGTAATCTATTACAGTGGAACAACTTATTGTTGCGACTCGTGATAACAAATCTGCAACGACATTATCTTGCCCACTAACGTGTTTCAAATCCGTTGTGAACTCACTAAAGTGTCGTGTACGTCTGGGTAACTCTTTCTCGCTATTTACTTTAGAAAATGCATAAAATAACGGTTTGTGATCCGTATACACCGCTAACTGTCGTCCTTCGACCATATTCCGAAAATGACGAATAGCCAAGTAAATTGCTAATAACTCCCTATATACGTACTATACTTGCGTTCAATCTTAGATAGATTCTTAGAAAAATAACCTACATGAGTATCCGATGCGTCCGTCATAAGTGCGAGCGATGCATCGGCCCTAGGGTGCTAAAAAAAATCTGCACCTTATAAACAAAAACATAAGTTGAGTTACCTTGGCGATAATAAATAACCATTTATACGGTCGCCGTAAACTAAGATCTAAAGTCATTAACTTAGTACCAAATGTCTTAATTACACTAAACTACACTTTATAATCACTACACAGTACACTCACTCGCGGATTGGTTATTTTTCGACACTGGTAAAATTAAAATATTGCGCCGGTGTCCACTAAAAACTTAATATTACTCTTCCTGTCTTTTATACACAGGCGTTTATTTACGGTGGTACAAACATCCGCCTCTGTCTGTACCGTATCTAGTTTTTTAATTGGCTCTCCTGCTGCTTCTGCCACGCACAAGGTTGCATGCACTTGCTGGCGTTGTGCTTATAGCGGTAATGGTAATAACATATCCAATTGGAATTTTTGTGTTTTGATATTCCTGTACGATCGCGACTTCGCGATGCGGAGCGATGCGTGCGATTTCCGTACTTTCCACCACTAAACGATCTGCCTCTCGAGCCTGCAGATTCCAGCTCGTTTAAGCGCTGCGTTAACTGTGTAATCTGCTCAACTAGCGTAGGTTGTATTGCGGATATTTTATCTCTGGCACTCGATACCTCCTGTATCTCCGCGAAACGTGTCGTTTCTATAACTTTATCTGCCATATTAGCTAATTTCTCTGTATCCTTTAATTCGCTAACTGTGAGGACTGCTTGCACGGCTGCGGGTAAATGTCCCATCCACAGCATCGTCAATGTTTCCTCCGAGAATTTATTTCGAGCCAGATCTCGCATACGCCGTAAAAGTTGAGAAGGCTTTTGTTCGCCCAACTCAAGCTCTTTTAATAATTTTTGGACCTGACGCACTTCAGATTCTTCATATACTACGAGCAACCGTGTTTTTAATGCTTCGTACTTCTTTGTATCGGGTGGTGTTAATACAATGTCGCTAACCTGCTCAACGTGTTCGCGACTTAATTTCGCTACCACCAGGTTATATTTCGATTCGTCCTTCAGCTTCTGATTCGCCACCACTGCTTCAAACTGTGCGAACCAAAGTCGTGGTGATTCTTTCCAGAAGTCTGGAATTCTACTCGACACAGTGATCTGCGCGAGAGCATTTTCACTCTCATCCGCTCTAATTGGAACTGCCGGATTCATTTTGAATTAAATTTTTATTTAATCAATAAATTTAATAATCACACAAACTAAATCTATGCAATTCACTATAATAATGTTCACTTTTCGTCGGGGTCACCAATGTAGGGGCTTGTATTGTGCGGGTGTAATAAAAGATGAATAACTACGCAAAGGTTATATTTCGTTAACTACATATATTTATTCGTATGTAATTAATATTCGACCTATGCGACCAACCCGCGTCCCGACAAGCCCTTAACTGTCCATGCATAGCGCACGAACTGTTTATATACCAGTTACCGTGTGAACCTATGGTGTGAACTTTCTTATTAGGTACTACACTTGAAATATTTCGGTAACTCGTAAATTGGCTTGTCGTCGCTACAACCTTAAGTGATGGTGACTGCAGCCGTTGGCCTTCTTCATCTTCATTCAAGATTGAAGATTGACAATAAAAAAATATGTCAAATGCTCGTCAACATGAAAAAATCAGTTGTCGCCTGTCTAATCTGTCACGTCGACAGACGACAGGTTATTTTGCACATATTTTGTCATTTGAGTTCCAAGTTGAAAGTTGAAACCATTTTATCATCATAATACGCTGATAATATGCTATAAACGAATACAACAATAAGAAATAAGCTATAAACGAATATCAACTTATCACAGATCGAACTGATATAAGAATAACATACACATTCTATAAATCAACAGCTGTATACGTGCATTGTTTTTGAATATCGATCGTACCAGGTAAGCAAAACTAAAAATAATTCAAAAATTATAAATAACATGTACTAATAACTTAACAATTTCCATTTTGCTTACAAGGACCATGGAGGTAAGGGTGCATGCATTGAGTTTTAATTTAAAATAGTATTTGAGGTTATATTGCATCATTTTTATGATAAATAATAATAAAAAAAGCTTTTAACCGATGTATATATTTATATTTTAATATTATTATTTAATTTCTGTCCCTTATTTTCTTATCATAAGTTCATCTTGTTTAAAATTTTTTAAGTGAGCATCATTTTAACATTTATAATTTTTCTATAAAAAAAATAATAATTTTGCAGAATACCTGTGTAGGTATTACTAAACCATCACAAAGAAGAAGAAGAAACAGACGTAAAGTACTTAGAAACGTAAAGACTATCAATAACATATTACCCCAGGTAAATGAAGGTTGTGACGGCACCAGTGACAAAATAATCTCACCGTTTAAGCCATATGACGAAAATATAAACTCAACAAACTTGAATCATCCTATGATTGATGAGTTGGATAAATATTACAAGTCCTGTGCCAGTGTAAAAGAAGCAACGAAAATGTCTGCAGAAGCTCCAATGTCTCGTGATGATGTTAAAGCTGCTAGGGAGGCGAAAAAGTTAGCGAAACAGAATGCAAAAAAGAAGGGACCTGCTAATGTAAAGAAAGAGGTGCCACAGGCTCCTCCCGCAAAAGATACAAAACCACAAACAAGTAATGAAAACGTAGTACAAGAAAATAAGGAGGAAAATCAGCCGCAAGGAGATTATTACACAAGTCCATACACTAATTTAAAATATCGCGTAAAGGATATGGACGAAGTAGACAAAGCGGAAATGAGAATAATAGAAGAAAAGATTAAAGCAATCAACGAGAAAGCCAAAGGGACTGTGGAAACTGAAAGTGGTGAAAAAGTTCCTGTTGGCATGACCGTTGATGATGTTGTTAACACTTTGAAGGAGATTGTTAATGTTGCGAAGGAAGTAGAGACAGTTACGGCCATGGTACATGCTATGGATGTGAAAAAGGTACATTTTAACATATTGCTTTTAGTAAAAACTAGCGGTCCGCCCCGGCTTCGCCCGTGGTACATATTTCGCAATAAAAGGTAGCCTATGTTCTTTCTCAGGGTCTATAGATTGTCTGTGCCAAATTTCATCAAAATTGGTTGAGAGGTTTATGCGTGAAAACAATACATACATACATAATTACAAACTTTTCCTCTTTATAATATTAGTATAGAATAATAATACTTGATTAATGAGTGTAGATTTTATTATTTTATATTGGATTCATATAAGCATTATGTTTACCACATTTTTTCATTTACATTTGTGACATAAGCATTTAAGAAAACAATTTTGGGATCAAACTGTAATAGGGGACTCATCAGTTATAATGTGGCTGGCTATAAATAAAATAAATAATAAGGACCGAAAAGGCAATAAAATTAAATTAAAAGTCTAATGCCATATTCCTTGTACCCCTGTAAATATTATTGAATTATTCAACTTCCTTATTTGAATAATAAAACAAGAATTGAATAATAAGAAAATTCCAATCACACACACAGTACTGTATACACATGTAATAAAAAAATATGTGAGGCACTCGGGGACTGCCGCGGTTAAGCTATTCCTTCAAGCCACACCTCCGTGTCCGTCGGAGTGGGGAGCGTGAGGTTTTTTCGTTACGGAATTTCTGGATTCGGTCCCCGCGCTCAAGGCCCGCTATGCAATAGCTTAAAAGTGAACTACTTACTACTTTTTCTACCTACTTTTTGAAATGAACCTTTTATAAATTGTAAATTATTGTACTTAAGATCTTATTATCATATAAATTAAAAATTAAACTGAAACAGACAGGTGAAGCTGAAAAGAGTAAGGCTGAACTAAGAAAGGAGAGGCGTGTGAAACAAGAAGCCCAGCGTGCCGCGAAACAGGCGATACAGAAAGATGCAGTGAAGGCTGAACAGAAACAACAAAAGGAAGCTATTGCGAAGACAAAGGAGGTTGCCGTTAAGAAGGTGAGATCTATAAAAAATTATGAAAATGGCTTATTAACTTTAATTTGTAGAGATTTGTTTATTTTTACCTTTCTATTTAATAGTGTGGATAAAAGTGTGATCTCCAAACATATATTGAATACCTAGATCAAGACAAATCAAAAAAAATAATATCAAAACAACAGGTTGTGAAACTAATTTTAATACATTTTAGCAATAAACCAAAAATTTTAATTTAATAAAATACATTTTTTATAAAAGTTTATAGAAAATTAGTAAGCAAAATTATATTTTTTTAGGAAAAATCACCGAAACCAAAAGCTGTAGAAAAACCTAAAGTGAAGTCACAAAACACACAAAAGCTGAATTGGTTCCAACATCTCTCTGCGCAACATGAAAAGGAGGCATTGAAACATATGACAATTAATTCTAAGTAAGTAATTAAATTGTATAGGATTGCCTTCTTGTCGACACTCAAATCTTTCTAATTCTAATAAAATTTAATGAATCTCCATTGTAATCAGAAAACTGATAAAGATTTATTATTGTGAAACTTAATTTTTATTTCGAAAAAAAAATCATTAAAATACATATGAAAAGATGTATTTATTTTTATAGTATCTATGTATTTATATAGAAACTTATCCTCATTTCAAATAGAAGAATTTTAAGTTTTAACATATTTTATAAAAAACATCCTGCATTATCCACAAAAAATCAAAGAAAAAAAAAATTATTTTTAAATTTTCTTTTTATAGCCTACACCCTGCCGTAGTCAAATTAGGAGTTCAATTAGCTACTGGAGTAATAACTGGATCCAATGCACGGTGTATAGCACTGCTGGATGCTCTTAAAAAGGTACATTTATATTTTAAATTATTGTAAAAAGTATGTTGTGTGTATTGTTGTTAAAACAAAACATACATTTTTCCGCAGGCGCCTATTCCTATTAACATACAATATTGTCAAATACTAATTGTCTATACTATCCCCTATATATGAAACCCAATTTACATGATTCAAATGGATCTAGACCATTCACTTGGCACTTAAATCGTTAAATTGCCTGTACAAACAAAATATAATATTCGACTTTTATTTACGCGAGCTTTGCGCGTGATCGTTGACAACCAAGCGACCTATTGGCCTAGCGCGGGCTCAGCGAGCCTCAGTTTCCTGTGCATTAATAAACTTTAATAATTAAATAAATCTATTTATATCAAAAAATTAACATAAAAAAAACATCTGTTCCGCTTATCAGATAGCAAAATCACGTACACAAAAAAAAACTTTTTTTTACTAACAAACATGAGTTTTTAAGGGTATTGGAATAAATGAATGCAATATTATTATTTTCTTTTTGAAGCGAAAACTTCTTTAGCGGCGTTGGGTATAAAATCTTAAACTCGCGTCAGGACACGTGACCTGATCGAAACATTGATTGTAATCTATATCGGCTGAAGCGTAAGACGGATGGATATCAAACATGCTCAACGTTAATAATCAAGTTTTCACTTCTGCCGGCACTCCCGGAGTGCTACCCGTCTTTTTTTTTAACTATAAACTTTCATTAGATGGTCCGTGACTACAGTCTCCCCGCGCGAACCGAATTCGCTCGCGGTCTAGAAGCCCAGCTCGCGGCGAGCCTCGGCTTCCTGTGGTCGCTGCGGCCGCCCGCCGCCGCGCAGGCCAACGCGCTCAAACACTTCCGCCATCAGCTGACGCAACTGCCTAACAATGTTGACGAGTTTGATGTGAGTCATACACACACACATATACAACACACATACACACACACACATACACACCACACACATGACACAAACACATTGTCATACACAAATCAACCACCAATTTACACAGATGTCGAACAATGTAAATGAGTCTGACGTGAGTCGCGCTAAATACAGACACACACACGCACTTACAGATAAACATGCCACACATTTGCACACACAAATATGCATTAAACACACACACTTTCACTACCAGTTGACGCAGCTGCCCAACAACGTCGACGATTTTGACTAAAGTTGTGCTTCACACAGAGAAATACATTATATAATATATTTATTCAAATATACACGCAACCGCTAGCACGCACACGTGCACATGTGTAAACAGACATCATTATTTAAATTAAAGTAGTTTTCTATTTCTGTTAGAATGCTTATAAAATTATCAATTAAAACACTGCAAAGGATATTTTTTTGACGTGACAACGTCTCTCATGCGGCGTTACCTCGCTCTGAGGCGTTCCATGTAAGGCTTGAAGTGCGAGCGAGTGCACGGAACGAGCGACAAAGAAGCACAATCGGACGTTGTCACGTTCAACTATCGTCAGTAAACCGACTTTACAGACAACTAATTTTTTCTAAATAATATATCTCTTGTGCAGGCGAAGAAAACGTTACAAGAGGAGATAGACAGATACATCCGAGAGCAGATTGACATGGCGGGTGAAGCGATCAGTATCACTGTACGGAATAAAATATCTAATGGCGACAATATACTCACTTATGGATGGTAAGATTGATATTCAAATTGTTTCTTCATACTTCATATCACTTGTCAAACGTATTATACGAGCCTAAATCCATACTAATATTATAAATGCGTAAGTAACTCTGTCTGTCTGTCTGTTACTCAATCACGCCTTAACTACTGAACCAATTTGCATGAAATTTGGTATAGAGATATTTTGATACCGGAGAAAGGACATAGGCTACTTTTTACCCCGGGACATAGGATAGGTTTTATCCCGGAAATCCCACGGGAACGGGAACTATGCAGGTTTTTCTTCGACTGCGCGGGCGAAGCCGCGGGTGGAAAGCTAGTAATGAATATTCGAAGGATATTGAGCACTAGCCACGACCCGCGGTTACACCGGCGTAAATGAGTTTTTCCTTTAAATCCTAATGTTCCTGTTTGAATATCAGTATAAAACGCCTAAAGTACTCCTTATTATATAAGCTACCTATCAGTGAAAGTCCCGTCAAAATCGGTTCAGCCGTTCCAGAGATTAGCCGGAACAAACAGCCAGTCTAACAGACAAACACCCTTTAGAATATTTGATAAATGAATGACTAGATGGCTTTTATAATAATTTAGGACTGATTTTTCAATGCTTGGATAAAACTTATTCGTCGAATAATGTATAAAACTACCATTTTAAAAACGTATTCTTATTGCCCGTATTTGACAGTTTACGTGACATTTCAATATTATCGTGTAATATTTTATTGGACGGATAAGTTTTATCCAAGCATTGAAAAATCGGCCCTTTTTTAAATTCATCCTCAATTTCAGCTCATCGCTAATAGAACGCATCCTCCGCGAAGCGCACGAAGCCGGCGTACAGTATAGAGCGGTGATAGTCGGGCACCGACTGAACCGCGCTGCGACTGAAATGTTGCGACGATTAGTCGCAGCGGGAGTGGCCTGCACGTACGTGGATATATCCGCGCTCAGCTGTGTTATGAAGTCTGTGAGTATAATATTATAATTTATAAATAATATATTGTAGTATAGTCATAGTTTTGTTAAAAAATGTCAGTAATATTTCCGCTAAGTGAAGCGACTAAGCTAGTAATTTATCGATTGATTTTTTTTATATGGTAACCTTAAATTTTTTCTAAACTAAATTGCTTTCATTTATATAAATTTATGAAGAATAGAAAAAATTCGATTTCGAGGCAGGACTCGAACCCGCATCCTTTCACGCCAATCCGGGGTACGCTTGACCAACTCAGCCACCCGTGACCCGCCAGACCGATCGAGTTTATTCATTAACCTTGCATTAACATGCTTTAAATTATTACATATATTAACCACAGACAGATATGCAAAAGTACTGCTTGCTATAAACCACAGACACACTATAAAACACATCAATACACTTGTAAGCAACGCTGAGATTTTTTATCCCCACAGATAAACAAAGTAGTGCTCGGCGCGAACTCGCTGCTCGCGAACGGCTCAGTGCTGGGCGCGGCGGGCACGCTGCAGGTCGCACTGGTCGCGCGCGCACACAACGCGCCCGTGCTCGTCGCGTGTGAGACGCACAAGTTCTCCGATCGAGTGCAGACTGATGCGTTCGTGTATAATGAGATTGGTGAGTAGGATAGGATCGTTCGTTTATAATGAGATTGGTGAGTGGGATGGGGACGTTCGTTTATAATGAGATTGGTGAGTGTGGGTGGGATCTGTGGTTCGTGGATCTCGATAGAGTGCAGACTGATGCGTTCGTGTATAATGAGATTGGTGAGTGGGATGGGGACGTTCGTTTATAATGAGATTGGTGAGTGGGATGGGGACGTTCGTTTATAATGAGATTGGTGAGTGGAATGGGGACGTTCGTTTATAATGAGATTGGTTAGTGTGATCTGTGCTTTTTTTGGGTGATCAAAGTAATAGTAAAGTTTATTCACCTTGACTACAAAGACTGAAATGTTTTGCTATCCACCTTATAATAAAAAATATATTTCATACTTTATAGACAAAGTGATAAACCGTAATATTTAGTGATCCATACTAATATTATAAATGCGAAAGTAACTCTGTCTGTCTGTCTGTTACTCAATCACGCCTAAACTACTGAACCAATTTTCATGAAATTTGGTATGGAGATATTTTGATACCCGAGAAAGGACATAGGCTATGACGCAATCCTGGAAATCCCACGGGAACGGGAACTATGCGGGTTTTCTTTGACTGCGCGGGCGAAGCCGCGGGCGGAAACCTAGTATTATACAGGGTGTCCCAAAAAGTAGTGATGAACGAAAGCTGGGAGGTAGAGGACCAAGAGGGCTATCCGAATCACCCCCATGTGTGTTATGCGATTTTTCGTATTTTCGGAGTTATTACATTTTTTTCAATTTTTCATCTATCGCTGAGTACGATGAGATTTTTATTTATTGTGACGTGAATTATTGCGCTAGATGCTTGATTTTTTTTGTGTGCTAAGCTGAAAGATAGGCCAATTCAGTATGGTAACATTTACTATCGTTAGATCTTCGAATGGAATAAAAAAAAGAATTAAATGCCAAGAAAGATAAAATTACCCAGTATGTTCATAACTTCAAGGGCCCATAAAAAAATGAAATCACATGAAAAAGGTTTTCCATTTGGCTTTTAAAAACTTGCTCTATCGATCAGGTAGCTACCCTAAAAATTTCATTTTATTATTCTGAAGGCTTCAATCGAAAAATTGAAATCTAAATGTGGTAAGTGCAAAATTTTTATTAACATGATGATCATTAAAACCAATAAATAGGTGTTTAATACCAGAATTTTTTTTAAATAGCCCCGCTGTTGCTCAATGCAAGTGCGACATCACCGTAAAAAGTTGTCTTTTAAATGTCTGAATGCTTTTTTATCATTTTTAATGGTTTCTTCTGCTACTATGAATTTCCGGGTTATTTCGTCCAAATTGTGGCATTCTCTCAAGAAGCCGAGGTCTTTTTAGTATCCCCATTAAAACAAATCAATGGGGTTTAGGTCGATGGACCGTGGAGGCCAGGCTTTAAAGCAGGCATCACCGGCGCATGCGCAGGCTGCAACGACCAATCCATCTTTCAGGGTATTTTTGCCCTTTAGCCTGGCCTCCATGGTCTTCGGACATAAACCCTATTGAATTTTTTCCGTGGGGATACTACAAAGACGAGAGACTGCCACAATTTGGACGAAATAACCCGGAAATTCATAGTAGCAGAAGAAACCATTAAAAATGATAAAAGAGCATTCAGACATTAAAAAGACAACTTTTTACTGTGATGTCGCACTTGCATTGAGCAACAGCGGGGCTATTTTAGAAAAATTCTGGTAATTTAACACCTATTTATTGGTTTTAATGATCATCATGTTAATAAAAATTTTCCACTTACCACATTTAGATTTCAATTTTTCGATTGAAGCCTTCAGAATAATAAAATGAAATTTTTAGGGTAGCTACCTGATTGATAGAGCAAGTTTTTAAAAGCCAAATGGAAAACCTTTTTTATGTGATTTCATTTTTTTATGGGCCTTTGAAGTTATGAACATACTGGATAATTTTTTCTTTCTTGGCATTTAATTCTTTTTTTTATTCCATTCGAAGATCTAACGATAGTAAATGTTACCATACTGAATTGGCCTATCTTTCAGCTTAGCACACAAAAAAAACAAGCATCTAGCGCAATAATTCACGTCACCATAAATAAAAATCTCATCGTACTCAGCGATAGATGAAAAATTGAAAAAAATGTAATAACTCCGAAAATACGAAAAATCGCATAACACACATGGGGGTGATTCGGATAGCCCTCTAAGTCCTCTACCTCCCAGCTTCAGTATATCACTACTTTTTGGGACACCCTGTATAAGAGAAAGATTTGTTGATACTAAATGAGCTTACTTATAAAGCTTCAGAACTACATGACGAGTGCTGCCATCACATCTAAATTCATTTTATAAGAAAGTGATTTACAATAACATTTAATTATACATTTCTATTTCACAGGCGATCCAGATGCGCTAATAGACAAATCGGATGACAATTCCCCGCTCAAAGATTGGCGCGCAAATCCTAACCTCACTTTATTGAATCTAACCTATGACGTCACTCCCCCGAGTCTAGTTACCGCCGTGGTCACAGAGCTAGCTATATTACCTTGCACTAGCGCTCCAGTGGTTTTAAGATTCAAAACTTCAGAATATGGAATGTAATTAATAAAAATTTGTTGGTACAACGTAAATGTCAACAAAGATCTAATTCGAAATAAAATATCTGAGTAAAGGCGTATTCAGAAATAAAGCTTGAAACTTATAAGCGCTTATCGGCGCTTGTTAGCGCTGGTAAACCGCGCAGGAAAATATATGAACACGCGCCGATAAGCGCTGATCGGCGCCGACAAGTTCCGACAAGCTTCGATAATAATGCCATATAAAATTTGTTTTGGTCTGCTTCAACCTGCTTCCTTTGTGTAGAACGAACCAGCGCTGACAAGCGCCGATAAGCGCTTATGAGTTTCAAGCTTTCTTTCTGAATACGCCCTAAGGGTGCTTTTCCTATGTGACCGTTTACACTAACACTAAGCTATGTGCAAGTAAGATGTGCTATGAAGATGCACAGCTCGAGCTAAGTGTTGTATTTGATAGACTCCGCTCTACACAGCTACACCACTAGTGACCATCCATAACACAAATTAATAGCATGCACCTTAACATATAAAAAAGAGCGTGTGCCGTGCACGCGTGTCAGAAGTGAAACTTATTTGGCAAGATTCAAAGATACCAAAATCATTGCCTTACTCATTATTGCATTACGCGACCTTGAAATTTCACTCTCAATGCGCCTTGAGAAGTTCAAGTTCACTTCAAAATGTTAAGCTGCTTATGTGCAATGAATATCATTGGTGAATATCTGCATCCACAGCAACATAGCATAGCAAATCTCTAGTGTAAAAGCACCCTGAGTTGTTTGTACTGTATAATATTCATGTGCATGTTCATTTAATTTAATATTATTTAAGAAAATAAAATTATTATGTATTTGTACAAATATTGTCATACCTATGTTATTTAAGGACAGTAAATCCTTTTTGTAAAAAGTCTTTGTCTATTACTGTCTATACTTGGTCTATAATCTATGACTATAGTTTTAATTGTACATGCTCAACTTTCTAAATATTAAAAATAAAATGTCTCATAAGTGTTTATCATTTTACTCTCTAATGTACCTTAAGCTTAAAGATTGAAACAACAATTAATTTTTATCTCTTTATTGTATGTAGTAAAATTGTATTTAACATTATTTCAATTTATGTTATACTAAATTGGAATTGATAACATTCCATCTGCACCAAACACAGTAAATGCTAGTTGAATAAATAAAACTGGTAGAATATCATGTCTACTTATGCTCACAATAGTTCATTCTCAGACACAAGAATATGACCAATTCCAAATAAAATTACTAGCTTTACTCCTTGTGAGGATGTTCTGGTTTGTGGATAGAAAAGTCTAATCTTACATAAATAATAACACAGAGGAATAAGCTGTATAAAGACGCAACTACTAATAGAGGTTCCCTGAACATGAAAATGGTTGGGAATGTATAACGGAGTTGGAAATCTTGAATATGGTTCTCAACTACATTATTCTTAGTGAAAGATATTACTGGGCGTCCTTGGGTATCCAAATATGTGTAATGTACAGAGTCAGCCAAACGAGTGAGTGCATATGGGAAGTTCACTTTGATATTGTGAGCTCCTTCAGGTAGGATGACTTTAGTTACCAGTTCATCAACTTGCATATCATCGAAAATGTGATCAATCACTCTCATCTTAAGAAGATACTCATTTCCAGAGTGGTACAGATATTCGTAACTTGGGACATTGTAACCTAGAGTGTAATGTGTCTTCCAGCCTCCAAAGAGAGGGTAGCGAGGTCTCAAGTCCAATTCGACTGAGTCTTTCTTGACTCTCATGTTGGAAGTAGAAATGTTTCCATTGGTATCACGGTAGTAAACATCAGCCGCTGATGCTGGTAATAAGGTCTTGTATGCACGCACACTCGCGGGCCCACTGTGATGGTCTTGTTGGTAATCATAGCGAGAGAATGGCCCCTTCAGCTTAGCACCAGTATGTTCAATTTCAACTTTCTCTTCTACAGCTATGTTACCCCAATGCGACACTTCGATCAGACGCTCAATACGACTGACAGTAAGGAATGGAGAGTTATTTTTAAAGTGTACATTCAATTCTTTTTCTGTGAATGGACCAATATTGGGATAAGCACCAAATATAAGTGTACCGTCTAGCTGGCTGAAAGGCTTCACTTTTGTGAATGTTTCAACACTCTTTGTATTCAAGATAACATTCGTTTTTTGCGATGTAACATAGTATGGTGAGAAATAGTATAAGTTACCATTATATTTAACTAGTTGGTCTTCCTGTTGAGTTATAGCAGTAGGATATGGGATTAGAGATTTAGTAAACACCGATTCTGTGGTAATAACTGCTGAGGAACCTGCATTTATCGCGTCTTTAAGTTCTACACGATAAAACTTGATATAGTCGAAGCCTTTTACTGTTGTCTCTATTAAACGGAGTTCCTTGTTGTTACTGTCTTTTGCTCCGAGGAACGCTAAATTATCTTTTGCTGCACTTTCTACAGCTAATAAGAAATTCTTAATCGGAACTTTGCCTGCATTTTCCAGGGTTAATTTTGAAGTTGATTTTACGAGCTGGGATGAGCAATCGATTATTCTGTCTACATTTTTTATTTTAATATCACTAGATATAGTGTCTATATTTGTAGATCCACATATAGTAAGAATTAAAAAGAGAAATACAGCACAAAACCGCATTTTGCCCATCGCCGGTATTTCACTTGACATTTCACTAATAATCAACGCAATCGGAAGTACACGCCATCAATTTTAAAGGAAGTCATCTATAAACTTACCTGTATAAAAAAATAATATTTATGCTATTCATGCCAAGACTGGAAAACCTGATTCGTCTCATAAAAGAAAATCCAAGAACAGACGGTAAAATATGCTGCTCTTTATATTTTTCTTGCATAAATTATGTATTTTTTCATAATACATAGATATAAAACGTTATAATTAGGAGCTTTGACCTAAAAAATCATTTCACCTGGAGGTTTTGACCACAGAGTTTATATATGGTTTTGACGTTTTAATTGACATCTTCCATCTATGGTCTCAACTTTGTCAACTGACTTTGATTTATTGATAAAACATTCAGACTTTATTTTACACACAGGAGTTGTATATTTATTTGGTTTTGTGATATTATGAGTGCCCCCTTTTCGCTTATTGAATGAACAAACTTTTAATTTTACGACTTTAAAAACTTCCAAATAGATAGCATAAAATTTAAGACTTCGATCGCTTTTGTTAAAACTTATATTTACTTGCGAACTGTGGTGGTATTTATTTATCAAAAGCTTAATTTAACTATTTACTTGATCGTTTAAAAGTAATTTATGTTTTAAAGTTTTGTTACGAAGTGCTTCTGTTATTAAAGAATCAGGTAAAATGGCCAAATTGTCTCTTACACTGTGCGTTGTAATTATTGGTAAGTTAATTTAATTGTTGAAAATTACCACGCTCTTTATGATGAGTTTTTTCATTCAGTCATTATTTTCTTATTCTACTAAAAATATCTTATAAGTTATAACTATAGATTTTTATAAAACTTAATCCATTCAAAATTGTTTGACTGCTGTTATTTGAAATCTTGAATGTAGGTCATTATATTACATTTCAAGGTTCATTTATTACCAACACTGAACAATAAGAAAATAAAACCACAACATGCAATATTTATTTATAACTTATTCTTTTTTTTCAGCTGCAACCTTCATCCTACCTACATGTGACGGTTTTCGAGGTAGAGGCTTTGGCAGAGGTAGTAGCAAGTATGATGCAAATCCTTCACCAAAGCAGGGTGCTCCAATGGCAGCTGGTGGGGGCTACGGCCCTGAACAAGGCCCAAGTCCCAGCCCCGCTAGACGAGGTCTTGGTATATCTGCGTGGGGCTTAATAACTGTCATAATATCAATAATTTTAGCAATGGCCGGCATGTATTACTTCTCCATTTGTTATCCAGTTATGTGCAAGAAATCTCGAAAATACGACATGATTGGTTTAGCTAATGCAGTTTAGGTATAGAAATATAGAATTAATGCTTTTCAGAAACATATACTGTAATTGAAATTAGTTTGTCCTCTTTTGATATAAATGTGATACTTTTGTATTTATGGAACAAATTTTTAGTGTGGTTGTGAGGTATACAAATAAATATTAGACTGAAACTACAGCTATAACAAGCTATGCTCCACTATTTTTATATGATAATTATTTTTATAGAACTATTTTATAGCAGTATACATTTTATATTGAATATAAATTAAAATAGTGTTCATTTGTATTAAGTAGATGTAAGTTTCTTTTAAGTTATGCATGTTTTATTTGTGTACTCTAAAGGATGTATCAATTTTCATCTTCCATAAATGTGCTCTATTGTATAATTTATAATTTGAATAACAAAAATATTGCATTCTTGCCATTTTTCTGTGCCCAATTTACAATAAATAGTACAAAAATAGTGATGATAACATATTGCATTATTAAATTTTTCAATCTTATTTTTATAGTAATTCTCAATTTCTGTATGCAATAGCTAATTTGTAAATACAAGGAAATACATAATTATAATAATTATATTTTTTCATTGGAAATGAGTAATTGAATATCTATCAGTATTATGGTGCCTTGATTGCTGCTGTTTATTTTTATAATATTAATTTGGAATGCTCAAAATAAAGACATTATATAAAATACATATGTGTTTTATTTACCCAAATGTTGTATAGTACTATCCATGCATCATCACAGAAAAATACTATTTGTATCAGTAGTTAACACTATAACAATATGTACTTACCTACTAAAAATTTTAAAATAAAAAGTTTTTTTGGATTTGGAAATACAAAATAAGCAATTTCCATGCTGTGATTTGATCACCTATAGTACAGTGGTGCACGGATAAGCAAACAACTGCGGTTTTCTATCAGGCAGGTCAAAAGGCTGATAACCTACTTGCGACTCGCAAGTTGCGAGTTGTGTGACTTCAGTCATATGAAGTTTTCCAGACTCAGTGTGTTTCCAATTTTTATTAGAGATCAATGATTTTCTTGATATAAATTTATGAATAATGATATATCATCCAAAATGACGTTTTCAGCATGTGATAACAACTCAGTAAATCCATACATGGTTTGTTAATTATTTATTCAACTAAAGTATTTTATGCCTGGTTGTACCATACTAAACGCGTCACACACGGTGAAGATACTATAATATATTTTTATGTTAAGATTCTCTAATATAAAATATTACAGTATCTTAAGGTATCCGGTATCAGCGTTCTGACCATCATTTTTCTTTTTGTCATTGCGTACTAAGACCCCTGCAGAACCGCCATCCTGTTACAAATGACCCGAAATTTTGTGTCAGTGTTTCGGGTCATTAATACCTTAAGATACTGTAATATTTTATATTAGTAAAGTCTCTTCACCGTGTGTGACGCACTTTAAAGTAGTTAAATTTCCCAAATGGTGCAACTCATATTTTCCCTAGCCGTAACTTTAACATGTTTGTTATTGCTAAAGTAACATGGTGCAACCCAGCCTTAGAACTTTTGTTGAATATTTGCTTTTCAATCACCATGATAGACAATAAAAAATTATAACTGGTTTAGAAAGAGTATCTTTTGTGTTGTTCATCAATCATTGAAGGAAATTATAGTTGCACTTTTCAAATTTTACATATAATATTTGTGTTAGAATGAGAGGGACCATTTAAATAAAACCATAAAATACTTAATTATCATTTAATATATAAATAAAATTCACTGTTAAATGCAAATATTAATCACACAATGGAAGCTGTAGTTATCATTAAAAAGTTTTAAGAGAAGGCGAATGTGATGTATTGAATTAATGCAAAGTACATAATATTAAACTATTCTTAGTTCTCTAGTACAATGAATCACTGGTCTAAATTAATTATAGAGAATCTATAATTACAAAAATAAATTTGGAAAATCCAAAAATGCACGCCTCATAATTTTTTTTTAATAAATATTTATTAATTATTATTTTTGTTTATTTAATAACAATTAAACCACATCGAATCAGACCCTGAAAAATGAAAGGGTTCTATTCCTGAGCATACTCAAGCGTAAGAGAAAAAAAAGACTCGATTAGTAAAGTATTTCGGTCGCTATCGTGTTAACAAGAAAAAGGATCCGCACATACAGACACACGGACGTCCAAGACAGAACTTTTTTAAACTGTTTTTTAACTAGTTTAAATAACAAAAATGACATCAAAAATATCATGAACGTTAAAAATAGTGTTTTTTCTTAATATGTGTGTGTATGTATTATCTTACAAGTGCAATGTATGATACATAAAGACATTTTAAGTTTGAAAAATCAGATGTTTTGCGCGAAGTGACAGTAGTACCCACCTCAACGCTTCGCTTATGAGGCGTGCAATATAAGTTTAAAACTAAACTTATCATATTGTACAAACAATTTATTTATCATTACATTTTCTATTCTTATAATTTCTATGGAATCAATTACGATATGTGATATTGTTAAAAATTAATATAAAACATTGGCAGTTTCTATGCATCTAATGTAGTTTAATACAAATAGTTTGAACATTTTTTCAAGATGACATAGTACAAATTCAAATTCAGTACCATACAATAAAAAAATAAAATTCTTAGCCATTTATTAAACATGTAAGGTACTTATCACAAAAATTAAGCATAAGACTGTAGTCCAAACATTGATTTATTTAAAAAATGACAAAATTATCAAAAAGCTTACACTAAAGGCTAATTTACGCTACACCGTGTCGCGACAAACATTATTTTATACTTTTGAAGTGAAAACTTTAGCGGCGTTGGGTATAAAATCTTAAACTCGCGTCAGGACACGTGGCCTGATCGAAAAAGCGTAAGACGGATACCATTCCAAAATATCAAACATGCTCAACGTTAATAATCAAGTTTTCACTTCTGCCGGCACTCCCGGAGTGCAACCCGTCTTTTTAACGTGATAACGTTTTTAAAATCGTTTTAGTCGGGTGACATGTTCAGAAACTTGTGTCACACCAAAACCTCACGAGCGCGATCGCAGGTATAACGAGAGAGAGACGGACCGATCTCCCGTCTCATCTCGAGCGCTGCCACCAATAACACGTTATCACGTAAACATCTCGATCGTAAACCTACTTTACAAACAACAAATTTTTTTATTTCATTCCCGGCACGGTGTAGCATAAATCATGTTTAATATTTCTAACCTAGGATTTCAGTCAGCCATTATAGCTCATCTTTTTCCAGGTCTACATCGGATAGATCAATGTCTTCCTCTGGGGGCAGTTCCCCATCTTTACCGTCCCAGGGCTCCGTGCTCACGATCTTTGGCATTTCCGCACCACGTACTGGGGCTGTTTGACCGCGGCCGAAAGAAAGATCCCTGTAAAAAGATAGTTTGTAAAGAAAACAAATACATATTCAACTAGATTTCCGCCCGCGGCTACGCCCGCGTTTTCAAAGGAAAACCCGCATAGTTCCCGTTCCCGTGGGATTTCCGGGATAAAACCTATCCTATGATCCTATTCGAACTGACATTGTTAGTCTTTCTGTAGAACGGACCATTGAACTGTCCTGTGTGGAGCTAGAGCGTTATACATATTATTGTTTGCGTTTATAGACCCCCTTCCAGTGACTATAATATGTTTGAGACAGTCATGGAAGAAATATTAAAGCGTCTAGGCAGGAGTAAAAAAAAAGTTATAGTATGTGGTGATTTTAATATTGATTTACTCTTACAAACACAAACGGCTACACGAATTGTTAATTTATTTCAGTCATTTAATCTATATAAACTTTTTAACGAACCCACACGAATTACACCTACTTCTGCAACCTGTATTGATAATATATACTGTGACTGCATCTGTTTAGAGAAAAATATTCTCAATACATTGACTTCGGATCACTGTGGCCAGAAAGTAGTTTTTGAATGGGATTGCATACCTACATTTAAAAGGATTAATGTTAGGCCTATAACTAAAAAAGGCATTAATAAATTTAGGAATAATATTAATAAAAACCTGCCCGTACTAAATGATCAATCCTTTCCTAATAGTCCTTGTGAAATGTTTAATAATCTTTTTAATTTAGTACATAATGAATTTGAAAAAATATTTAAAGTTAAATCTTTAAATATTACCAAGGATTTACCATTTAGTAAATGGGCGACAGCTAGTATACATAGGTGCAGGAACATTCTTTATGAATTATATGGTATGAAGCAATATAATAAAGACCCATCTTTTCTTAGTTATGTTAGAAATTACTCAAAAATTTTTAAAAAAGTTTGTTTTACTGCAAAGCGATTATATATCAAAGAAAAAATACGCGACTCTGATAATAAAGTTAAGGGGATTACTATGGTCAAAACCGAAAAACACCTTATACATATTAAATTTTGTTGAGGAAACTGTTGGTACGATTGTGTTAAAAAAAATATATGTGATACTCAAGGATATAATAAACAAAGTGTATTGTTTACTTTTCATTTTAGAATGGCCTAAACATAAAAAAATACATACAAATCAACCCCTTTTTGAACATAAAACGCATTTTGTTAGGAAAACGGCTACATATTTATACATGAAATTTATACCAAAAAATGTCTTATGATATTTGTAATAACTTGTATTCTTTATTTTTTCAATTTTCATTATTATCGTTAAATTATCAAGAAAAAACTCGAAATTATAATAAAACCCACATAAAACCTCACCTCTTTTGCATATTTTCGACGAAAGTTGACGGTGTCAGTTCGACTCGGACGGGGGACTGTACGTGCGGTTTTTTTTGCAAAATAACGCTAAAAATGTCCGAATTGAATGTTTTGTTAAATTAAACCAGATTGTAATAGGTATTTACATGAGCAGTTCATGAAATAAAGGTTTAAAATAGGTATGTAAAGATATAAAAATCTGTTTGTAAATTAGTTTTGTTTTTGAAAGGCGTCATTGAATTATATCCAGTGTCGATAATTTTTGACAGTAAAATATTATCAGAAAACATATATCCAAAAACAGTAACCAGACTTTCCCTGTGCCTTGAATATTTTTTAAAAAAGATTAATTGCTATTCTATCGTATATTTTGCGTCCAAAACAATCCATATACTATAGGCCGGGAGATACTGACACAAAATTTTGGGTCATTTGTAACAGGATGGCGGTTCTACAGGGGTCTTAGTACGCAATAACAAAAAGAAAAATGATGGTCAGAACAGTGGTACCGGCAGACTAGTCGCGTGGGCTTAAGTCGAACTCATCGGATAAATTACGAAGTCAAACGATTTGTAACACATTAGTTTTAGGATTTACCGATAGCCCATAAAAAAAGAAGTAGGCGGTAGTGTCATGCCATACTTTTCCGGTGTGATTTAGAGCCCACAATACCGACGAATCAACGCATTCAGCGTTGATTAAAAAAAAAATTTAACCATTTGTACCAGGCTAATTTTTGCACAGGTAATCATCGTCCAGTAGCCATGTACGAAAATCGCCATTCCATACTTTTCAGACAGTTCCAAATGGTCGCCATACCGCCGAAAATCAGCAATTTTTTTTTCGCTAAACGATTTATGGATTTTTGGAAAGTATTTGATAAAATGTGTCCATTATTATATTTGCCATACTTCTAGTAGGGGGAAAAGTGCTTGAAAAACTTATTTATTCGACACGTTTAAAAAATACGACTGTAGGTACTAGGTACAATACGTAAAATACTTGTTATAGTATGGGATCATTATATTCTGTTTGTTTGTAAGTATACAATTCTACCTACAAAAAGTTATCCCGGATTGCAAGCATGGGGCGGACGATTGTGAGATTTAAGCCAAGACGTAAAAAAATAAATAAAAAGAATTGACGGTTCGTACCAGTATGTCATTTAGATATTTGGAAAGTATATGATGCATTGTGACCATTGTTATATTTGTCATACTTTTATAAGAGGAAAAAATAACTTAAAATAAAAAGAGATTTGATATTATTAATTACTTACTACATATTATTTAGATGTGCTATTTATTAAATAGGTTTGATGTCAGTGCACGGGCTTAATACTAAGTGCTTAGTGCTTGGCACTTTGTTGGCACCGACTTATTTTTTAACGTAGTTATTTTTATTTAATACTTTTTAGTAAATCAAAGTTACTTGCTACATTTCAATTAAGTCATCGAGATCAGACAAAAATGCTCATAAAATAAAAACTACTTGGCCTATCCGAATAAAATTTTTATGGGAGCAATTCGACACTATTCCGTATCAAACAAAAAAAGAATCACGTAAATCGCTTCAGAAACCTCGGAGTAATCGGTGTACATACATAAAAAAACATACCGGCCGAATTGATAACTTCTCCTTTCTTTTGAAGTCGATTAAAAATGTGTGCCCTACTGCTACAAATCGTTCAAAATCCGAATAAAATCTTACAATGAAAAACTTTATTTTACACATTCGCCTCCTCCCATAGGTATGGCATTATCACACTTCTGTTTATGATCATTCAGGAGCTGTTGAAAATAAAATTTAAGGTGGTACAAATCGTTTAGCGAAAAAAAAATTGCTGATTTTCGGCGGTATGGCGACCATTTGGAACTGTCCGAAAAGTATGGTATGGCAATTTTCGTACATGGCTACTGGACGATGATTACCTGTGCAAAAATTAGCATGGTACAAATAGTTGAATTGTTTTTTTTTTTTTTAATCAACGCATTCACGTTGGTATGGCGGGCTGTAAGTTACACCGGAAAAGTATGGCATGACACTACCCTACTTCTTTTTTATGGGCTATCGGTAAATCCTAAAATTTTTGTGTTACAGATCGTTTGACTTCCGTAATTTATCCGACGAGTTCTACTAACGCCCATCATTTTTCTTTTTTCCATTGGTCTTAATACCTGTAGAACCGCCATCCTGTTATAGTAGGGGAGCCCAGGATGCTAAATGTGGATTTACTCGAGCGTCACGGGAACCTATTAGAATTGGTAGATTAGACCATAGCGAGAAAAAAAGGTCCTATAATGTTTTCACTTTTAGCGGTGGGGAAGGGTTTTTTGATTTTTTTTAATTTAAAAAAGAAAAAAATTGGCTTGGAAATACTCAAGCGCGTTAGATATTGATATTTTGCATGCTCCAGGACGTCACTGAAAAAAAGTATACGTTAATCTGACGATTTAAGTGGCGATTTAATCGCTATGAAGAAAGGGTAAAAAATTAAAGTAATATTATTCGAGCGCGTCAGATTAATATATGGGGGGGTTAATTACAATATAAGAAGTCCCCATTTCGCTAATCTGACGATTCGAGCTCAACCTTAGGGAATTATGGATTATTCAAATTTTCCAGCGGGGCCCCTGAGCGCACCCACCAACCATAACTGCTCATATTGACTAGAGGTACTAATGAATAGCTAAGGTACCGTCCCTTATAGTAATCTGACGCGCTCGAGTAAATCCCAAAATCCCCCTCTTGGCCTCCCCTACTATTACAAATGACCCAAAATTTTGTGTCTGTATCTTCCGGCCTACTAAACATATACTATAATAAAATCGTAGGAAAGTCAAAACTGGCATAAACCTATAGCAACATTTTTAACCGACGCCGAAATTCTCAATTCAACTGAATTTTTTGTTGGTTCCGTTACCTCCTCCGCACTTTTAACTGGGTGAACTGATGATTTCATGATTCATAAAAATATAAATTATATAAAAATAATTCCTTTGCAGTGACTCTCCGAGGAAAAAAGAAATAGATTCGTGTTACAAATTTTAAAATCATACATAGTACATTTCCATCGACAAGGTATATAAAATCTACCGCCTGATAACTTAACCTCGGTTAGTTGTCAGTCGATCGCTTACATTTTTTGAAGAGACGATCAGCGAGCCAACGGCCGACCAGTGCGGTCTATAAATGTGTGTTGTGTGAATAAAATTAATTTCTAAATCGGTGTTTTCTTAACTGTTCCCCACTCTAAACTTATAATTACTTGCTTAGTCATCTTAAGGTCTCCAGAATGGGTCATGTACATAGTAGAGACTTTGCATAATACGCTAAATGTTGAAAGATGAGTCTTCCTACATTACATTTACAACATACATAGTACACAATATTTACTATTCATAAATGTTATATGTTACTGCCTCTCAGAGAAAGCATAAATTAGGTAGAAACCACTAACACATTACGATACAATATGATACATTTTACAATTCCATAATCTTTGGTCACTTTTACTTCAATAATGATGTATATTATAGAGGGCGGTTAAAAAAACAAATTCAAATATAGTGACAGAATCAATAAGGTCGTTGAACCATGTAATTGCCTTAAAACAGTTTGGTCAATTATTAATGGTGAAATGGGTAAAAGCAAATCAAGTAATACCATAAAACTTGTAAATAATGACAGGGTTATTGACAAAAGTGCTGATGTTGCTCTTGCTTTTGAAGAATTCTTCAGTAGTGTCCCTGCTACTATTACTAATAGTTTAAATTCGTCTTCAGCACTTGCAGAAACCTTTTTGAGGGACCATGTTGCGGGGTGTAGTACATTATTTGAATTACGACACGTAACTGCTAGTGATATTGTTACTGCCTTTAAGACGCTTAATCTAAAAAATACTTGTGATCTTTGGGGAATGTCCGTAAATCTAGTTAATAATATAATAGAAAATATTGCGAAAAATTTAGCTTTCATATTTAATAAGTGTTGTGACTATGGTACATTTCCTAATTTACTAAAGCTTAGTAAAGTTATACCTCTATTTAAGAAGGGCGATCAAGAAGACTGTAACAATTATAGACCTATCTCTATTTTACCAACATTAAGTAAGGTATTCGAGAAGTTAATTTTAAACCAATTGAGTAGTCATTTTGCATCTAATAATTTACTGCACACCAAACAGTTTGGTTTCACAAAGGGGCGCTCAACCACAGATGCTGGAGTTGCACTTCTAACACATATATATAAAGCATGGGAAAACTCAAAAAATGCTCTGGGGATATTTTGTGACCTCTCCAAGGCATTTGACTGCGTTGAACATTGTACTTTGTTACGTAAACTTAATCACTATGGAATTAAAGGAAAAGCCCAGAACCTCATAGCTGCATGATAGGATACAGACTGTAGTTGTTAATGGAGAACGTTCTAGCGGTGCGTCAATTAACATTGGTGTTCCACAGGGGTCAATTTTAGGTCCCTTCTTGTTCTTGGTATATATCAATGATCTTCCCTTTTATTTGCAGGATAGGTGTGAAATAGTACCTGCATGATAGGATACAGACTGTAGTTGTTAATGGAGAACGTTCTAGCGGTGCGTCAATTAACATTGGTGTTCCACAGGGGTCAATTTTAGGTCCCTTCTTGTTCTTGGTATATATCAATGATCTTCCCTTTTATTTGCAGGATAGGTGTGAAATAGTTCTGTTTGCAGATGATACCTCATTAATTTTTAATGTGGATAGGCATGACCCAAATGTTGACGAAGTGAACAGTGCTCTTTTACACATATCTAAATGGTTTACTGCCAATAATTTATTATTAAATGCCAAAAAAACCACTTGTGTTGAATTTTTACTTCCTAATGTAAAAAAGTTGAACAGAGATATTACCTTGAACGGGGAGGTATTGCATCCCACTGAGTCTACTGTATTTCTAGGGTTAACATTGGACGAGAAACTACAGTGGGGAGCCCATGTCAACACCGCTGCAGGTAAGCTCAGTTCAGCTGCATATGCAGTCCGAAAAATAAGGCATCTCACCGATGAAGATACAGCTAGATTGGTTTATTTCAGCTACTTTCATAGCATTATGTCCTATGGAATTCTACTGTGGGGCAAGGCTGCAGATATAGAAACTATATTTATCTTACAGAAAAGAGCCATTCGCTCTATATATAATTTACGTGCTCGGGACTCACTAAGAGATCATTTTAAGAATACTGGTATCCTTACTGTACCATCACAGTATATATTTAATAATATTTTGCATGTACACAAAAGCTCCGACTTACACACAAGAGTAGGAGATAGACACGATTATGGCACAAGGAACAGGAATAGAATTGAAATGCCATTTTTCCGATTAGCTAAAGTTAAAAATTCATTTATGGGTCAAGGTATACGCTTATATAATAGAATTCCTCACAATATTAAAGAGTTTAGTAGTTCTAAATTTAAAACTTATATAAAAAATGTACTAGTTCAGAGAGCGTACTACAGTATTCAGGAATATATAGACGATAAAGACCCATGGAGGGTTATCGCGTAAAAACCACAGGACAGTTCTTTGGCATATTATGATATATTATTATGTAGTTAGATATAAGTTACATATTATGTAATATTGACATGATTTAAAAGAGCAACTATGGAGTTTCTTGCCGATTCTTCTCCATAGATACTGCTTTCCGAATCGGTGGTAAATGTTAAAAATACTTATGTAATGACGATTCGAAAGTGCTACTAAATAGTAGTCTAATTGAATAAATGAATGTTTGAGTTTGAGTTTGAGTTATGTGTTAATCCAAGTTACCCTCTATATGTGTGCTAAAGGAGATTGCCCAAGTTACTATGGCACTTGGTATCGCAATCAAACTTATTGTGTCAAGATGATATATAGCTCAATTTAAAGCTTGATGTTAGTACTTTTAGAAACGATTAAAGTTTTTATGTAAATAAGCCGCAGTTCGCGACAATAAAAATAAAACAATAGTGTTATTCAACACTTTAAAAAAATACTTTATCGAGTTTAAACTAACGATGAACGTTAAGTTTTACATTTATTACATAGGTAATATTTTAATTTACAAGACAAATGTGAAAAGTAAATCGTAATAAACATTATTTCAAAATAAATTACGTCGATCAATGCGTCGAACACAATGACAGATGACGCGGGACGCTTGCAAGAGAGATAGATATATGTGTCAAAACAAAAACTTTTACTTTTATTTCTATTTATTCGGTATAATTACGACTTAATAGTGATAAATATGATCATTATAAATACAAATAGGAATTAACAATATCACGAACACGTGACACAACTAGTATTTTACCGATTCCATATGTGGTCATACATGTTTCAAAACACAAACTTTTTCTATTATTTCAATTTATCCGGTATAATTAAGACTTAATAGTGATACATATGATCATTATAAATACAAATAATTTGGAAAATCCAAAAGTGCACGCCTCATAATTTTTTTTAATAATTATTTATTAATTATTATTTTTGTTTATTTAATAACTAGCTTTCCGCCTGCGGCTTCGCCCGCGTTTTCAAAAAAAAACCCGCATAGTTCCCGTTCCCGTGGGATTTCCGGGATAAAACCTAGCCTATGTCACTCAGAAATGATGTAGCTTTCCAACAGTGAAAGAATTTTTCAAATCTGCCAAGTAGTTTCGGAGCCTATTCAATTCATACAAACAAACAAACAAAAAATCAAACCTTTCCTCTTTATAATATTAGTATAGACAATTAAACCACATCGAATCAGACCCTGAAAAATGAAAGGGTTCTATTCCTGAGCATACTCAAGCGTAAGCGAAAAAAAAAGACTCGATTAGTAAAGTATTTCGGTCGCTATCGTGTTAACAAGAAAAAGGATCCGCACATACAGACACACGGACGTCCAAGACAGAACTTTTTTAAACTGTTTTTTAACTAGTTTAAATAACAAAAATGACATCAAAAATATCATGAATGTTAAAAATAGTGTTTTTTCTTAATATTTGTGTGTATGTATTATCTTACAAGTGCAATGTATGATACATAAAGACATTTTAAGTTTGAAAAATCAGATGTTTTGCGCGAAGTGACAGTAGTACCCACCTCAACGCTTCGCTTATGAGGCGTGCAATAGGAATTAACAATATCACGAATACGTGGCACAACTAAAATTTTACCGATACCACTCCTTTCATTGTAATCGGTTCAGTAGTTTTTACGTGAAAGAGTAACAAACATCCATACATCCATACTTACAAACTTTCGCCTTTATAATAGTATTAAGATGTATAGTACTTTCAGCATAGACTGGTAGCAATATTTCAAACTCAAACATTTATTTATTCAATTAGACTTCTTCTAGAAGCATTTTTGAATTGTTATGACGTAGTTTGAACATTTACTATGGATTAGATACATTAGTTATTTTTTATCAGTTTTATATTTAACTTTTATTAGTTATATTTACTTATCTTTCGACTAACACGTAACATATTATACAGGGTGTCCCACTATTGGTATACTAAGCGCGAAGGGACTCGTAGTTTTGCAAACACTAATCACGTAAAAAATACTTAAGCAACAAAATAACGTCAAAAATTTTTTGCTAAATTTTTCTTAAAATCCATTTTTCTTCTCTAGCTTCGCGCAACCGGTATATACCGCTTCGCTAATGTGAGCATTTTGTCAATGAAAAAAGACGTGTGGCACTCGGGGACTGCCGCAGTAAAGCTATTGCATGCTATGCCTTCAAGCCACACCTCCGTGCCCGTCGGAGTGAGCGTGCGGGGAGGGAGCGTGAGGTTTTTCGTTACGCAATTTTTGGATTCGGTCCCCGCGCTCAAGGCCCGCGATAGAAGCTATGCAATAGCTTAACATAACCTTAAACGATTGTTCACGAGCGGGTGGTAAAGTCGGGCGGGTTGCTTGTTAGGGGTGTACAGTGTACACACATAGTTTTAAAAATTCATCAATTTGAAAAAAAAAATGTGTCTGGAATTTTATAAGTATTTTTTACGTACTCAGCGTACGCAAACTATAACCTCCTTTGAGCTTAGTATACCGACGACCTTACAAATACCTTACTCAAGAAACATTTCTACACAATTTCCTTATCAATTTTTCACTCATTTAAGCTTACCTCAAAAACTCATTAATACCGCTGCTCGAGAATGACCCTCTCAACGTTGAAAACTTGAGTTTCTTAGCGTTCACAACCGCCATGGCCGGATAACCGAAACCGCCCAGTTCTAACGCCTTTTCTAGATCCTCTTGAGCACCGGCCTCAGACCATACCCAACTGGAATAATATAGAGAAAATTATTTTAGAGTAACGAAAAATAAAATAAAGAAAAAACATAAGATTTATGTGTTTCGCTATGTCAAAGAGGTTACTTTAAAAAAATTTACCGATTCTTCTCGGTAGGAGTGACCTTCTGAATCGGTGGTAGTATTAAAAAAATATTATTATAACCACTTGTAAACATATTATGAAATTTATGAAAGCTTCGAGTATTCGACCAAAAAAGAATGATAAAATATCCCATTGAATGCGGATAAAGTCGCATAACGTAATCCAGTTTAATTTTGATGCAATAACAAAAAAACTATCGAAAATGTCAAACCCTATATAAAAAAAATAGCTTAAAAAAGACAAGAAAACCTACCCCCACATCTTCGCCTTGTATTTCTCGCCGAGCGTCTTAAGTATCGAGATGTAGTCGTTCCTGCACGCCGCGTTACAATCGAGAATGTGTGGTAGCACCGATACAACACATAGTGGCTTCTCGCTACACGCCTTCATTGTGTCTTCGTTTATTACCTGTGTTAAAAAAAAAGAAAAAACCATTGAGATAACATTAATAGGAGACGACACCGCCTACATCACTTATGTTCCACTCAACATACGTCATGTGACGTATGTTGAGCGGTATTTTTTAATGGTTTTAAAGTAAAACGCATCAAACATGCCTTCGTGTGTGTTACGATATTGCACAAATAATACAAATAATACGGAAAAGTGCAAAGGAATAACTTTCATCGTTAAGTACCTAACTAAATAATAATTTTTAAAACTTAGTTAGAGCAAAAAAATGGCGCACAGATTTTGTTCGTGGTGTCTCCTCCATACGTAGTAATATTATCTCAATGGAAAAAACCGGTCAATTTACACATGTTAACTGTCAAAAAAAAAACTGGTGGAATTTTCACGCCCGTAGCACACCTCCGCTGCAGAACTGTAACAGCGGAACCGCAGTAGTTTCGCTCTGTCTTGTCCCGTGTACGAGAAGCGAAACAGTAGCGAAACTGCCTGTTCTAACACATACATCTAACTATTTTTTATCTCTTTCTTCGCGCGGTTTCGCCGATCTCTTCTAACGCCAGCCACACTACCGCGCTCACGCCGCTATTTGTTTGCGGTGCCGCATTGTTTTCGCGCGTGTTTGTCAAAACCGACAAAAATAAAACGCGGAACTACATTGTTTTTGTAAAAGAGTATGTAAATCATCAAAACTCTGTGGGGTCATTCTAAAAATACATATGTATATGTATAGAAACGATCTTCATGGGACTCGAGTTCTTTACATAGTAGGTTTTCTCCTAATTTCTTTCTTTTTTTATTAATCTCATGCACCCAAATTCTACGAGTTTTATGTCTTTTCAAAGTTAAAGTCCACAATAATATTTCTTCTTCCTCTGACTCCGATAACGACGACATTTCGCTTTGATCGTTGCTTCCGGACTGACTCACATGAGGTTACGCCGATGCCGGTTCCGCTACTCAAACTACACTTGATCACAGCGGAATTCATCTAGCGGTTCCGCGGTCATGGTTTCGCAGCGGAGGTGTGCTACGGGCGTAAAACTTGGTTGTAAGCATTTCACTTTTTCTTTAGAATGACAGAAAAAAAGAAATAATTTGGAAAATCCAAAAGTGCACGCCTCATAATTTTTTTTTAATAAATATTTATTAATTATTATTTTTGTTTATTTAATAACAATAAAACCACATCGAATCAGACCCTGAAAAATGAAAGGGTTCTATTCCTGAGCATACTCAAGCGTAAGAGAAAAAAAAAGACTCGATTAGTAAAGTATTTCGGTCGCTATCGTGTTAACAAGAAAAAGGATCCGCACATACAGACACACGGACGTCCAAGACAGAACTTTTTTAAACTGTTTTTTAACTAGTTTAAATAACAAAAATGACATCAAAAATATCATGAACGTTAAAAATAGTGTTTTTTCTTAATATGTGTGTATGTATTATCTTACAAGTGCAATGTATGATACATAAAGACATTTTAAGTTTGAAAAATCAGATGTTTTGCGCGAAGTGACAGTAGTACCCACCTCAACGCTTCGCTTATGAGGCGTGCAAAACAAGAGAACGCCACAGAATTTTCGAATCAGTATTCACAGACCCTATTCGAATTTAAAACATGCCTTTCCTCAAAAAAATTTTAAGGATTTCATTCGAATTTTTTTTTCTACTTGGTTAACAGCGCCGTTAGGCATGAACAGATGAATGGATGAATTTTTGAGGAGAAGGTTCCGTAGATCCATAGTAAACAGAAAGTCGAAAAGATGCTATGTATAAAATAAAAAATAAAACAAGTCCCGTTGCTTGTAATGTTAAGGTTAAGATTTAAAAATTATTTACGCAAATATACACGAAACAGTGACGTAATGTATCACGTAAAAATAAATCAAAATCTACGTACGATATTACACGTGCAGTTTACGGCTGAACAATAATTTTCTTCAATCTTTTATGTATTCGATAATAAATTCGGCTTAGTAACACGACATGGCGCACAAACTCACATATTATTAAATAAAAAATGTAAATATTTTAACGAAATAATAAGTCATGTAGTAAAGCACGTCGACCATTTTTACTATGGTAAGTTTTTTAACGGAACTGGTTCTATTTTTAAAAATAAGCGGTTAAATAACCTTTTCTATATTTAAAAACAATTCGTTCAACAATGATTTGTTTATGCAACTTATATAATGGCGATGAATATTTCCATAACACAAATGAATTGTCATTGTTTATTGGAGTAATAATAACAAATATTGAAGTATTAATAATGGTATAATTTAAAATTTGGGTAGTCTGTTAGAGATATCTGAAGTGAACACAGGAGATAGTGTTAGAAAAGGAGCTTTAAAACTGTGTCCTAGTATAAATGCTTGCAATTTGGAATAAGTTTGTTTTAATATTTACTAGTTCTGAATTAATTTAAAATTTTCCACTAAATTACCTGAACAACCCCCAGAGCCAGCAGCATTTTCAGCCAATTTCTCAAGTGCCCAGGTCACAATATCACTTGACGTTCTGCCCTCATTATAATCTTCTACGGAATCACTAGCCTTACGACATTACGACTTTAGCACTTTCTATTGTTATTTCTACTAAATTACCTGAATAACTTCCGGAGCCGGTACGTTTTCAGCCAATTTCTCGAGTGCCCAGGTCACAATGTCACTTAACATTCTGCCCTCATTATAATCTTCTACGGAATCACTAGTCTTACGACGCGACGTTACGACTTTAGCACTTTTTATTCTTATTTCTACTAAAATACCTGAATAACTTCCGGAGCAGGTACGTTTTCAGCCAATTTCTCGAGTGCCCAGGTCACAATATCACTGGAAGTCCTGCCTCCGTTGTAGTCTTCTACCGAATCGCTGGTCTTTTTGCCTCCAGGGAAGAACTTGATGGTCGGGTAACCTTGCACTTGGTAACGGGAGGCCATCATCTGGTGGACTGTTGCGTCTAGCGCTCCTAGTTTCACCTGGGGAAGATTTTATGTTAAGAATATTTGCATGATGGTAAGAGAATTTTTTCTGATTTATGAAACAGTTTTTATCCTGAGAATTGAATGAATAATTTATTTTCTGATCTATGAAACAGTATTAAAACTATAAATCAGTCGTTGATGTGTGGTTTTCGATTTAAAGCAAGTAGTTAAAGATCATCAAGACATCTGGTAAATATGGAATATAGTATGTCAGTGTCAATGGTTAATTCTCTTTGATTTTTATTATAGAGTAACATGCTTAAAAAAACAAATAAATTAAATCAAATGACACTTTCTCAAACGAGATGGTCATGAACAAGTCATACAATGATGAATTCTCATAACTAAATTAAGATTAGACTATAGATTTTAGATCTAGGTTAGTCTTTAGATTGGATTTATTAAAAATGATTTTAAAATTTTTATTTTTAACAACACTGCACACTGGAACATAGGTTTTTTTAATACATACCTTTCCTTTAAGCTCAGTGGCCGCTTTAGCCCACTGCGGCTCCAAGTTCTTGCAGTGACCGCACCACGGCGCGAAGAATTCGACCAACCACATGTCGTCGCTGTCGAGCACAAGTTCTTTGAAGTTGCTGTCCGTGAGCGTAATCACATCGGACTGGGGACAATTAGAAAAAAATGTAAAAAAAAACTTGTAACTTCTAGATTTAGAGGGACAAATGAGCATTGCCTGGTACTAAACCAGTGTTCTGGTCTTAAACTATGTAGTATTAAACAGGTCCTTATACGTTCCATATGTTCACAATAGTGGTTACGCACTGTATAAAATTATGAATATAAAGAAAATGTTCTTAGCTTTTGACAATGTTTAAATGCAAAAATAATATGTAGTTGTTTGAGTGCGTAATTTAATAATTAAGTTTTGTTAACTTATGAATGAAAAGCAATGAGGTAGAGATTATTTCAGATCTATCTAGTAAATACGTATTTTTTTACAAATACAGTGAAAATCAGGAGAATGTCCATGTACATAAACAGTATCAATTAAGAGTCTAGCAACTTACATTGTAATTTTTATTATTAATAGTTGTATGAAATTAAATAAAGGATAAAATTTTGTGTTTTTGTTCCTTTTTTAATACAGCCTATAAATTATTACAACCGTTCTCTTATCATAAATCCGGAAGTAAATCTGTCTGATTGTAAATTTGTCCCACCATTTATCTTTATTATAATTAAATATTAATAATTAATCTCTCAATAATATTTTACTTTTGAAAAGTAAAGACGAGAATTTATTAGCAAATGTAAAATGGTAATATGCATAAGTAACGGCTGTCGCACGATAACGTTATGTGCACGCAATATGCCATTTCTGATAATAAAATCCTTACTATTATTATATTTATAATGCGAAAGTAACTCTGTCTGTCTCGTCTCCACGTCTAAACTACTGAACTGATTTCAATGAAATTTCTTGACAAGATAGTTTGGGATCTGAGAAAGGACTTAAGAAAGGTTTTATCTCTGAAATTCCTCAAAAACGGGTATTCCTTTGACCATGTGATTGAAACTGCGGGCGAAAAGCTAGTTAAGTACTAATTATTAAAGCTTGGACTGTACTCAATGACTCGTAAATTTATACGTTAGCAGTCATACTGATGGTGATCACGGAAACCGAGAAAGTATTAATTATAAGAATTTTCTTGCAAAAGTTGTTTGTACCAACTGTTTACTGTAAATTGCTTATAAATATTATAAACTAGCGGTCTGCCCCGGCTTCGCCCGTGGTACATATTTACGTTTTCTCTACATAAAAACCATCCTCGTACTTCAAGAAATATAATAAAAAAAGAATTATCGAAATCGGTTCAGCCTTTCTCGAGTTATGCGCTTACCAACACATTTTGCGATTCATTTTTATATATAAGAAGATATGTAGGTACCAGAGTTACCAGACGTACATAATAATTAAGTAGACGGCATATTTTGACAAAGAAAATGAGCTATTTTTGTTCATCATGCGTATATTGGAGACATGTGAAATTAGTACAATGTTTGGCAAGTTTGTTCACCCTAAATATACTGACGTTGTACATAATAAATAAGTATATTTTACGCATCAATTTGTTTGCTAAATGAGAAGTTTGAAGGGCTCTGTTATAGAAGTGCCATGATGAATTTCTAAGTTTGCCCAAGCGTGGAATAATGGTCCAATTACCAATATAGTTACTTCGCATTAAAAAAAGTCTTATTATTAAATGTCTTTATAATAATTAAATGACTTTTTTTGAATGCTCAGGTTATCCCCTTTTATCTCTCATATAAAAACCTTTCACTGTACGTAATCAACTTTTGATTTATATTGCAATTATACAGGATTAATAAATAAATAATCGACAATGTGAATCAATTTGCGTTCAAAATTAAACGTCTAGCTTTTTATGAGGTATTGACCTTTACCTAACACTGACGTGTCTTTACTACAAACAACGAAGCATCTAGAAAGATGCGTGGTCGAGCAAACTAGGTCTCAAGTGGGTGTGAAATGTGGGCGGATTTACGCCCAAATATATTAAAAACTAACTCTCAATATTACGAAACGACCATAAATCATATAATTGCTAGATTAACAACTAAAAGAATGTTTAGTAAAGTAATAAATGCGTAAGTCTGTCGGTTGCGCTTCCACAGGTCTAGAGCGTCGATTTTGATAAAATTTTACATAAAAAATAGCTTAGGAATCAAAAATATCGTTTATATAATATCTTCCTCCTTAAAGGGTTGAATGTTTTCGTCAGAGGGCTTTTGTGGGGGAAGAGCAAGTAATAAAACATGTATTAACTGTTTTAACGAAATTATAGCTATGGCAAAGGATGTTATTAATTTCTAAGTCATGTAAGTTTAACAAAGTGTAGCTAATGTCAATATTATTTTTAGAGTGATTTAAGATAAGATGTCGTTGCCCCTGTTCTGAGATAAATTAAGTATAAAGGATGTTGTGTTTAATTCCTTAAAAAATAAAATATGAAAGAGGAAATACGAAATTTCTTATTTTTCAGAAACCAATTTGATATTTATAAATAACTACATAAAACTTTTAAGAATGACACAATTAAATTAGCTTTACAACAAAGTTATTCCAACAATCATACAACAAAATACATAGCTTCAAATATTTTATTGCAAAATGCATACTAAAACATATGCCTCATACAAAATTAATCATACAAATATTAACTATTACAATTACAGTAGTTTTCTTATAAGAGACGTATTATCCAATTTAATTATTCTAGCGTGTTCTTTATTACTTCGTTTACGGAATAATTGTTCTTGTAACGCTTCAAATCTGAGTTTCTTTAATGACGGTGTTAGGGAAGGATTCACAATTTGTTCATTTGCCGTTCGTTTCACATTCTTCCATTCAATTTTATGGCCATAGATATTATTTTGTGTTCGCTATTTGACGAAGTATTGTTAATATTACGTAAATAATCATTATTTTCGTCAGTTTCGTTAGTGCATACTGTATAGTGAAAGAACTAATTTGAAATTGTATTTAATGTAATTATTGAACATAAAAAAACTATAGCATTTCTACAATAAATACTCATAAATAATATGCATATTCATAAACTTATTCACATAATTAAGTAGAATATGCATAGTAACAACAATAAGAACATATGATTTTGAACTATTCAACCAGTTTTACCCTTATTAAATTTAGCGTTATATGCAGATAACATCAATTTAAGTTCTTTCAAAAATGTTACCTTATCAGAGCTGGATCCACTGGATTTCTTGCCAAGGTTATCATAGGCCTTGTCTTTCGCTGCCTTTAGCGCGGCATCAACAAACGATTCGGCCGTTCTCTGGCCTTGGTAGGGGGTGTGTTTGCTGCCAGTAAATATTTTGATAGTAGGAAATCCGCTGACACCATATTTCTGCCCCAACTCCTTGTATTGGTCTGCGTCTACAGCACCCACTTTGACAATTCCCTGTTGATGATAAAAATAATTTTTTTTTTATATTACTGCAAATATGCCGATTTTAAGTAGCATAAATAAATTTTGCATTATGTAACAATGATGTTATTATACAAGGGATGTTATTTTATATTTAATTATGTATGTATGTATTAATTATGTACAAATACCGATTACACAGTAATACCGATTGCCCAAGATAATTTTTTTAAAGCATGAAGATTATATGGGTTATAATAATAAATATTCTGGCTATGAATTCGTCGTAAAAAGAGAGGCAAACCACAAAATAAAATGCGAAATGCAGAACTTTTGAAACTAAGGTATACAAGCACAGACAAGAATCTAGTCTAGAATAGTTGATAAAAGATAATATACCTTTAGTGCCCTAGCTGCCTTTTTATATTCGGGGACAAGATTCTTACAATGTCCACACCAGGGTGCGAAAAATTCGATTATCCACACTTCATCTGAATTCGTAACTAGTTTATCAAAATTACTTGGAGTTAATTGTACTACGTCTGAAGAGGAGTCGTAAAGGGCATACGACCCGGCGATGAAGAATAATAACCCTGAGAAAAGAAAACAAAAAATTAATTTATACCGGCGAAAGAGGCTATAACATAAAGAAATAATTTTACGGTCTTTATATGTTTATAAACTTACCTAGATGCTTTAAATGTAACATTTCCGCTACTTAAAAATCTTACACTTAATTAAAAACTACGTAAATGTATAAAATCAGCGTAATTCAATCCTCAACCGTGAATATCAAATTCTCCGAGTGAAACAAACACGTCAATTCTTTTTGCCAAAATAACATGGACAAGATAGAGAGATTGACTAAATTGTCAATGGATTTCGTGGAGTTACGCGATTGGTTGATGAAATTGTATCCGGGAAACGTACAAGTAAATAATATAAGCTCGAATATAAGCCCACTGATAAAAATTATCCTAAATACTGGATTATTTATAAAAATACATGTATGTAAAAATTGTTAAAGTTTTACTGATTATAATATTTAATTACACATTCTTAAAAGCGTTTCTAAATGATTCAGTCAGTCAGAAACCATCCTGAATTATGAATTGCTAATTTGCTAAATGCTAAATTACAATTTGAATAACTTAATCGTCACTAAATTTATAAAAAGCTTAGCAAAATTTAGAAATTTAGATAACGCACATAACATGAAGTAACTAACGGATGTCGCCGGCATCTGGTTGCATCTGCTATTTTATTAGATGACTAGCGCATTCATTGAATGACGACATTCAATTTAACGTTGATTTAACAAGCGTCACTCAACGTCCAATTCAAGTCCAATTAGTTAGCGAATTGTAACATAGTCCTTTGAACAGAGCGTTCACTGAATGACGACAGAATTTACGTTTTCCAAACGCCCACAAGAAGTCGGTTGCGAAGCGAAAGCGGAGCCCCGATTTGCGTTGAACCATGTTGAACGTTATATTCAACAATTTGATGAGTAATTATCGTCCTTTAGTCTTGTACGCGCTTATCATTCAATCAATTAGTAAATTCAATCAAATGAATGTGACCTTAGAATGTGACATAGATATTTGTACATTCAAATATATAAGGAATTGCACTGAAATCAATTTACGATTTAATTTGCATTTAAAAAAAAAATGAAGTTCTGTTACAGGCTCACTGAAAAACAATCATGTTGGTGGTCACTGGCCTTTGAAGTTTGAGTATAGACCCACTTGGCACTTGGTGGCTCATTTCATGTTGAAATTATATTATTACCTACACTTTTTATGTCCTTCAAACATTAGAGTAGTAGCATAATAGTAGTTTATTACCTTGTGTTTGATTTTACGCGAGTATTATACACTTAGAAACAATAGACTTTTAAAGACTTGCATTGTGCTTGCAGTCTTCTCCTAACTACACTCTCTGCAAAGTATGCGAAACGTCGGGATATAATAATATGATTAATCAATCGCTTTCAATTCGTTTAAATCTTTTATTTATAAGTTTATTATCCGCTGAATATATCTATCTATACTTTATTTTCAAATATTTTTATTAATTTTTATGGATTTTTCCAAATTCCAATACAAGGCGATGGAAGCAGGGAACGGTTAGTGAATGGCTTTAATATTTTATTTTGTGAGTTTATGGTCGACAACAAGTGCAAGAATCTGTGATTACATGTTTGTGCCATATAGAAAAAAAAAACATGTAGGTACTAGGTAGTCTGTGGTGTACTGAATAACAACAACACCCGTGCATGTACAACAAATTATTGTGAAATATCATATTTTTTCATTTATTTTATACATTTTAGTAATAATATTGCATATAATTTTATATCCAAGAGTCAATAAAATGAAAATCAACCATGATTGGGTACAAAATAATAAGGAATTTCATTAAAGGTATGCAACATATAGTGTTTGTAGGTTATGTAAATGTCAATATGACATTGTAAAAAACAAGATTTGTTTTGAATGTGATCGTTGTCAATTGTCAATTTTGGGCGGGAAATATCCGTTTCGCGGCGTTGTAGTTTGGGGTCACGTAGAACTTTGAACCATTAACATTAACAATAATTGTATCTTTATTCTCTCCAGTTTCCAAATATCGTTTTATAATGACTGCCGCTGACTGCAAACCATTTACTGTTCTCGTTGAGGGAAACATTGGCAGTGGTAAAACAACATTCCTCGAGCATTTTCGTCATTTTGAAGATATCACTTTGCTAACAGAACCAGTTGAAGAATGGCGAAACGTGCAGGGATGGAATCTATTGGTAAGAATAAATTTTGCGTATGAAACCCTCGGATATCGTATGTCACATAATTTTACATAAATTGCGCTATTTTCAGGATTTGATGTACAAGGACCCTGCCAAGTGGGCAATGACCTTCCAAGCTTACGTGTCCTTAACTATGTTGGAGATGCACCGTAGACCGACACGTACTCCTGTGAAGTTAATGGAACGTTCATTGTTTAGCGCTAAATATTGTTTTGTGGAGCAAATGAAGAGGTTAGGAACATTGCATCCCGCGCAGTTTGCTGTACTGGACGAGTGGTTTAACTTCATTAATCGCGAGATGCCAGTCAATGCAGACCTTATAGGTAAGTGTTGTCCTAGTGTTATTTGAAAAATAAGTAATTCAGAGAGTTATTTCAATGTAATTCCAATTTGTTGTTAATAACTTTACTAGATATGGTTGCTGCACATGACCCTGTTATGACCCTGCGTTGCTCTATAATACAGATAAAAATATTACTTACTAACAGGGCCGAGCCGCCCCTGTGTGCGAAGTGTGCGGCGCACACAGGCGCCAAGACAATAGGGGCGCCGCGCCGCCACTGCCACCAAAATTATTTTTGTTACCTATATGATTGTTTTTTGTAGTGGAGTATCGACAAGTAAGTAGGTACAATAGGCGCAACATAGGCCTTGTAAACAACAAAACATCTATAACGCTTATTGAACAAGTCTCTCAATATTTAATGTTTATTATTATTCACGTTTATGGTTTCATTTTACGTTTAGGGTTTTAGTTTACATTCCTTACGAGCTCAACGTTAAAACGGCGGCAGTTCTTTGAACAAGAGAAAAAGTACTAGTTATTTTAAACCGTAGAGGCGCCGAGTTTGTATGAGTATGAAATTAGTCCACTCATTTCGTCCGAAAAAAAAGGCAAATAAAAGAAAGTGAATTTGCGCATCTATTTTTTTGATATGTTGTAGGGGATACCTAGAAAAGCTTAACTTGAGTTTTTCGACCAAGATTTCCTATGAGCTTTCGTCGCCATCTTGAAAAAAGGGGTAAAATTGGTTTTTCGGCAATAACTCGGCTATCCGATGAAATTCGGAAATCACTTATAAGACACTTTTTGTTCCTTTTTTAATGCTCTACAATTAAGTTCTGACCATTTTTACTGTATCGTGCATAGTTATCGAGATATCGATCGATAAATTAAAAAAATATTGTAAGACCTGGCATCCGTTTTGACGAGTGTGTTTGCATTTTTTCAATTACAAAATTTTCTTGAAACCATTTTTCATTCATTTTACCGTGTGTTGTACTTTTTTTCGCTCAAATGTACAGTTCAACTTTTTTTTTACTGCACAAACAAATTATTTGTTTAAAAAATATACTTTAGTGTGATCTTTAATTTGTTCTAAAGTCTGGTCTATGTACTTATTTTTATCCCATCAATTTCCTAAACAATTTCCCATTCGATTCGCCATGCGAACACAACCGAGCGAGCAGCTCGCTCGACGGTGAGCGTGAATTCACCGACTCTGCGGCGCGCTGGAGATCGTAACTTTTGTCCAACTAAAAAACTCCAAAAAGAAAATTGTAGGTCTGAATATTCTCTACAAGTTCGAATTCTACGATTTTTTAAATACATGTTTATGTATTAGATACATATTATACATAGTGTAGGTATATGTATTTTGTCCTAAACAAAAAAAAAGCAAAAAACCAAAAATGTGTCCTGAATTTTTGAAGTTTATCGGGGTTGGAAAAAAATTGAGTGTAACATTTTTTCGTTACGCGTGACTTTTTCCGTTACGCGCCATCTTTTTCTACCACGCGTGATTCGACGTATTTCTGTAAAGTTGCATATATATAGTAAATTATTTTTTGAAAAATAAGGTCATAAAGAAGTCATGGGTATTCCCCGATTTTAACGAACGAGATAGCTAAGGCAAAACAAAACAAATGAACAATCATTTGATTGTAAGTGTGTGTGTGTAAGGTGCGCATTGAATTTTTATAAAAAAAGAGGCGCTTCATAGGTTTCGCACACAGGCGCTGTCGGGGGTCGGCGCGGCCCTGCTTACTAACATTGTCATATTTTCACACTACATAATTACATTTATTCAAGTGCTTTTATAAGAAGTCTAATTGAATAAATAAATAAATGTTTGACTATTGAGTTTACTAAAAAGTAAATCAAAAATTTCAGTTTACCTAAAATCTTCACCATCTGTAGTATATGAGAGGATAAAGAAAAGGGCTCGTTCAGAAGAACAGTGTGTGCCGCTGGATTATATTGAACAGTTGCACACATTACATGAAGACTGGCTTATCAATAGAACTCACGCTGAGTGTCCTGCACCAGTAAGTAAAATAGATATTTATCTATACTAATATTATAAAGAGGAAAGGTTTGTATATATGTATGTATGTATGGTTTTCACGCATAAACTACTGTACCGATTTTGATGAAATTTGGCACAGATAATCTTTAGACCCTGAGAAAGAACATAGGCTAACTTTTATTGCGAAATATGTACCACGGGCGAAGCCGGGGCGGACCGCTAGTTATTTACAAAGCAGTTCATGTATAATTGTTATATTTTATGTTACTTTGAACAAAATTAAAGTCAATGTTGCACATTATACTACATTTTATAAAGAACTAGCTCATCGCCCGCGGTTTCGCCCACTTTGTCTAAAACCTAATAAATTTTATACTAAAACCTTTCTATTGAATCACTCTATTTAAAAAAACTGCGTCAAAATCCGTTGCGTAGTTTTAAAGATCTAAGCATACAAAGGGACAGGGAAAGCGACTGTTTTATACTATGTAGTGATAATGAAATCATGTTTATGTTACCATGATCAAAATTAAAGTCAATGTTGCACATCATACTACATTTTATAAAGAAAGTTAAAGCTGTAAATATACAATTTCATGACAATTGGTCAAGTTGTTTTGGAGGAGTACGGTAATTAGCATTGTGACAAGTATTTTCTCTACATAGTATTAAACAAAGTCGCTTTCTCTGTCCCTATGTCCCTTTGTATGCTTTAATCTTTAAAACTACGCAACGGATTTTGATTGGGTGATTCAAGAGGAGGTAGGAAGTAGAGGAAGGAAGGTATATAATTTATTAGGTTTTAGACAAAGCGGGCGAAGCCGCGGGCGGTAAGCTAGTATAAACGTAAATTACTTAAATTAGATGTAACAAATGTAATCTGTATCCTCTGTTTGAAATTCTAAATATATGAATAAATAAATAAATAAATAAATAAATATAGAAAAGAAAAGAAATTTTCAGCAAAAGCTTGATTTAATTGCATTTTTACTAAAAGTTATTACTATAATATTACAGGTATTGGTTCTTGACGCAGATCTGGATATATCTCAAATAACAGAAGAATACAAGAAAAGCGAACACCAAATACTTAGAAAGGCTGTTGATGTGGTTATGCAATCACCAAACAAGCTAAGCCCAAAGAAACCTATCACGGGTTCTGCTATAAAGATAGTTCCACAAATAAGACTTTAATATTAGTTGTAATGCCTTATTTATGTTTAATATAAGTATTATTTTGTATAAAAGTGACAAAAATGGTTGAGGATGGAATATTTTTGATGTTTGTGTATGCTTAGATAGGTCACAAGGTCACTTGATTTAAGATCTATGCCAGTTTAGGAGATACATTGACTAATTCTCGTAGTTATCTTTTATTAATGAGTTTAATGATTTCCATTCATTTAATTTCATTCATTCATTCAATTTCAATTCATTCATTTAATGATTTTCATATCAGGTCTTTAAGTAAGTAATTATTTTACAATTATGAAATTTGTAAGTTATGCACACAAAACAACATTCTTCCTGTACCAACCTTAAATAATGAGAACATTGTAGTGTTAAATTAAAATAATACTTTTCTTATAAAATCCCAGTTATCAGCCAAAATAAAGATACCAGTTAAAATACAAAATTGCATTTACTTTTACAGTATTTATATTATTAACTTCCACTATAAACATTTAGTAATTTTGTTCACATTCAGTCAGTAAATAAATACTATTTTACAGATATGAGGGTTATTAAAAAAATTATAAGCTTTAAGCTATGATATATAAAAAAGCTAGATACGTTACCCACTCTCTATTTTGGCAAGAAAAAACTCAGCTAAGTGCCCGAGTTTCACTTAGTCGCGCACCATTCAGCGTCGTGGCTGGACGTTCTTTTTATATTTTAATCGGCAGTTGTTATTACGAAGTACATGTATTATGTCTCGTGCATGAGAGTGAAAGAGAGAACAACTGTATTGGTGATAATGCGTTTAGTAAGTAGGTATGTATTAATTACGCTGTTTTTTAGTGCAATGATGTCTGCGTATGCCGCGTCTACTAGTATAATAGAGTCATTGGCTTTAAGATAGAAAATTATATTATACAGAATTTTCTAAAAAAAAAACTAAAAATAAATAATACACTTTCCAAATTATATTTCATTTTATTTGTAACTATGTATCTCAAAGTTTCTTTGTAATTTGTAAAGGTTTATGACTTGTGAATAAATTGTAAGGGCCTCACATAATTTCTCAGATTCAATCTGGATAGATCACATCACTTTTTTATTAATATTTAATTTAAATTATTGTTTTAACTTTTTTTTTTCAGCTAAGTTAATCTTGGACCATGTATTTAAAACACAGTTAAAATGATTGTAATCCAGTGATTAATTCAATTTATCGCTTGTCACCTATTTTTCGTAAATAGATACGCTATCGGACAATCAAATATATTGCTATCTGTATTCGGTATTACCATACATGACATACAAATGTAAAATTTGACTAAAAATTGATTTGATATCAACATTTTCAGGACGCCAAAATATGCATTTAATTGTGTAAAATAAAGAATTTTGTAATATGTATTTGGTTCTTAGGTAAGAAAATAAATTTAACACTTATGTACCTAGTTATATTATACTTAATTGAATAACATTAATTTTACATACACATGTTTGTTTTTGTGTTGTATATGAATAAAAATTTGATTGTATGATGAATTTTTACTGTAGCCCTGAATTTCCTCATTCCTTAGTTAGCGTTTAAACTTTCAGGTGTTAGTGTTTTTGGATTGGTTTTGTGTTTGGTAAAACATTGTGTTTTCTGGCGATTAAAGACATGTCACATGAGAGTATGAGCTTTTGCAAATGCATTGCATGTTTTTGTGAATCATTGAATTCAACTTTCCTTTGATCTTAGATAGCAGAGAAGTATTATTGTGCTATAGCGAGGATTTAATTAACTGGGAATATTAGTATCGCTGCCGGATGGCGAGGAATCGGCGCTCGTGAACATTTCGTGTGACAGCGAGAGTGGGCAAATACAAAACGTAGAGCCTATGCGGGTATCCTGCCTCCCCTACAAATTGTAAATTTATATAATATTGTATGTATAGGTATACTATATTTAAAATACTACATAGTACATATTATATTTCGATGTTTCTACATCGTAGATAAACAATTTTAAATCTTCAAACAGCTAAGGTAGTGAAATTTATTTTACAGTTTTGTAATTTTATTAAATCCTTGGAGAAGTTTCTAGACTTATTGTTCGATAACCATTTCGATTAGAAATATAAATTGCATTTATCTATGTGATTATTATTTAAGCATGATTTGGTATATTATATTGATTTGGTTAAAATAGATTAGTCATTTTTAGTAAAATTTTCCCTACTTCATAGGAAATTTAACACCGCATAGAGTGGCAATCTTTATCAAATGTCACATGAATGTTGTGTCATTCTCAGATGTTTACATGCCGATATTAGTATTTAGGTCAAATTTATAATTAAATTCTATAGGAAATTATTAATTTTTATTAAATAGTGCAATCCCTAATGTAGATTATTGCAAAAAATCGTGTTTTTATGTAAATTGTGATGAGTTCTTGTTGTGGCAACGAGTTAGTTTTCAACTCGGCTATTAGTGAAGTAGTATCCACAAATATAGGCGAATTTGTTAATTTAGCGCAAAAAATTGATAGTTATTTAGTTGCATTGGGTGCTATTATTGTTATAAGTGTATTAGTTATATACACCAGGCGTAGAAGCGGTGTCGATTTCCAATCAGACGAATAGACTGTGGTGAATGAAAGTAACAGTAATGAAATTGTATGGTGCATAACATTGAAGTAACACTGTTAGGTAAGTTGCAGCTTTTGTATTATTTTATTTATCTTTATTTACAATACTGATATAAAAAAAGGTATATATTTACGGTGAACATAACTCTGCTCTCTACTTTGTTGACTGTTACAAAAACTGATTTTTATGAATACAAAATTTATATGAAACCTTGTGAATCGATTTACACTTTAATTGAATACTTATAATTGATTTCTAAATAACCTTGTGCATCTATTAAGTCATTCTTCAATTGTTTTGTTACTTGTATAAATTAACTGTATGCATATATGCAATGTACCTATGTCTAACGTAAACTTTTTCAGCCGTACAAATAAAAACTTGCTTATTCAAACCTTATGCAATGCATAGATATGATAAGAATAAATAAAGAATAAGGATGTCATAATTTCTTACAAATAAATTTGGAATAACGTCGATGTCACTATGCTCACGCTATGCAATAGGCGCGAAGCGGCAACGTCGCAATTCATTCACAAAATTATGAAAAACATTGAAATTGTCTACGGTTAAGCCTTGGTGCTGTCATTTTGCTGACGCTCGTTTGACTTCGTCGAATTTGTTGTGAAGTTTCATCATACGATGTTCTGTTTATTTATTTTTTTAATATTTATTGGAAATAATTTAAATATATCATTAAATATGCAAGCAAATGATAGATAACGCTATCCAATATCTGGAAAACAGAAGATAAACCCACCTTGAGATAGAGAGTTGCCAAATAACTGGTACTCAAAAGTTCAAAACATACAACTCCAGGCTTAGAAGATTAATTATATTTTCAACGAAAGTGTACATGATTGTGATAAGTTTAGAAATAAGTTTTATGTATGTATGGTTTGGCGCATGTTGTAAATAAATAAATCATTATAAATATCAAAAGGGTTTTTCATAATTTCGTATATTTTGACATTTCATACAAAATTTTCCATTTCAATAGGTACGTAATGAAATTATTAATTTGCTCAACTTTTTCTACTTCTCGTATTACTCTCATTGCTATTATCTCAAATTTAGATTGATTTTAAAACTTGCTTCTAAAACTTGTAAAACACAGCACAATGTACTAAAAGATATGTTATAACTCGGTTATGTCAGACTTATACTAGGGTGGTAGCCGTAATAAGGACGGAATAGCATTAGTATGAATACTTATTACGAAGTTATACTAGGTTACATTTATTTCGTGTTTATTTGTATGATTTTTCCTTATTCTTGGTTTATTCTTTGTATAAAATGTTATAACTCGTTTATTTGTACGGCTGTAAATGTATAAAAAAGTATTGTTTAAATGCTGGTTTAAAATACATGTTATTAAGATTTTTATTAATTGCATATTTATTAGAATGAACGGCAACTCTGTTAACATATGACCACTTTGCCCTACAATTTATAAATAGTATAGTAATAATGTTTTCAATAGACAAATTATTACATACTCTACTTATAATCTATTTTAAGAAAATATAATCGAGAAGAGTTAACTGTACATTAATAATTAATAAAAATGCATTCTTTTAACCGATTCCATAAACTAAAGATGTGACTTTATCATGATAAATTACTTTCTATCAACTCTGTACTTCATTTGTTTATTTAATCTTATCAGTTTTTGGCAGTAAAGGTCAAAATTGGCCAAACATTTTTGAATTAGTTGCATATTTTGATATCCATACTAATATTACTAGCGGTCCGCCTTGGCTTTGCCCGTGGTACCTACATGTTTAAACTATCCTATCTCTCAAGTTAGATCAAACTGCACATGGTGTGCGAATTTTTTTATAATCGGTTAAGTGGTTTAGGAGTCCATTGAGGACAAACATTGTGACACGAGATTTTATATATATTACGATAAAGCTGAAGAGTTTGGTTGTTTGTTTGAACGCACTAATCTTGGGAACTAGTGGTCCGATTTGAAAAATTCTTAAGGATTTAGATAGCCCATTTAAGGAGGAAGGCTATATATAAACCTTTCCTCTTTATAATAATGTAAACTTAGGTGTAAAAATTCCTTAATAAAATTCTGTCATCGCGTGCGCTGCAGAATCTATTTCTTGAAGTACGAGGATGTTTCTTATGAAAAAACATAACATGTAGGTACCACAGGTGAAGCCGGGGCGGACCGCTAGTTATATATATTATGTAATATGCTTTTAAAATCCTCATAGGAGGCCCAAGTCCCTGCAGTGGGAATGTATATGGGCTGATGATGATGATGAATCTTTTAGCTGTTTGTTCTTTCTTTAAATATTCATAACAAATGCTTTCATATAAATAAAATACTAACTGGTGTTGAGCTATTTGTAACTGTAGGCACTTAGTAATCACTTGTAACAAGGATTTTTAAAACCAAGCAAGTAGTGTTTGAGTAAAATCGTAACAAACAAAAAACTATTTGCTCCTTTTAATATTAGAGGAAGCGGAGGATTGTTTTTGAACAGAATGATTTGAATATCCTGCTGATAAGAAGGGAGAACCTCCAAAGCAAAATCAAAGCTTAATTATGATTAGATAATGATCTAATTGTTTAACGCAATGATAATGAAGTCAAACAACAATGCATCCCATACTCTTAAAAGGGTTGCCCTTTGAACTTTAATATGTAGATTATACACAGCACTAGCTTTCCGCCCGCGGCGTCACCCACGTTGTCTAAAACTTAACAAATTAGATACTAAAATCTTCCTTTTGAACCACTATGTAATAAAAATGGTTTGAAATTCCGTTGTGTGGTTTCAAGATATAACTTATAAGCCATAGGACATACAGACAGCGCGAATTACTTTGTTTTATAGTAGTGATGTAAAAAGTTCAATTGTTATTCCAGATATGGTATGTGATAAATTGATAATCATAAATGAGAATTTTCATTGCAATCGTAAATAACGTAATTTATACCCCGTGCACAAAGTATACATGTAAATGCGATGCAATTGCAGTATTGAAAGTGTAGTTATCTCACCTCAAACGAAAGTGAGCGCGGCCGGGTGAGCTCCTAGTGCGTTACCTCATGCCTATTGCCTAGCTAGACCATTTCACTTTCCTAGGCAGAAAGCGTTAAGTGTGCCAACTGCCAGTTGCCACTGTCTTGTATGGGTCAGTAATGTTATCAAGGTTTGTAAATACCTTATAAGAACTAGCCATTTGACCCGGTTGCGCCGACGAAATAAAATAGGTTTCTTTGTCACTGGGGAAAGGTGTAGGTAGATATTTGCTGGTGAGAGATTTTGTCTTCTTTTCCAGCAAATACTTTTCTCCAGCAAATCAAATCTTTTCTTCGTGTGGACACTGGACAAGGGCCAGGGGAAGTAGTGTTTGATTTACGTTCTATAATTAAGAAGACTATAAAATTATCGTGGTAGTACTAATGTTCATTGGATAGTAATGGCAGGAAAGAGCAAATATAGTTTTATCGATGGTAAGCGGCATCGTCTATCCATGAGCAATGCGAAATGAAATTAAATTTGAACCAGAATAAATATAATAATTTTCCTGATTGATAAAAATTGTGATAATAGATATTAACGTTATCATAATACGATAGTATTTATTGGATAGATCTATAATTGCCTTTTAGATGGATTTCGAATTTTAGTTCTGCGTATACAGTTTGTAAATGGAAAATAGGTACCTTACATACACTAGATAATATTTCTTACGACCAAAATGGTGTAGGTACAATTGAAGTATACTTGTAGTTATAAGTTAAGGTATCAGATCGTTTCAGTATGTCTTGCAAATAGTTATTACCTCTATGAAATCACAAAAATCCTATGCTACAATATTTTGCAAACATCTCTATTTTCGCTAGACTTTGTTTTATTGCTGTCTCCTCTCCTTGACACTGCAGATCTGCAGTAGACATTTGGGCACACGTGCTAATATAAAATAGAGTGACAGTTTGGTTGTTGAGTGAGATTTCTTGGTGCGGCCGGTGCATTAAATTTCTAATGGCATCAATTTGTATCAATGTGTCATCTCGTTTGTGCCAATATTGGTCTCATTCCAGAAGGTTTCTCTCGATTGCCCTCTGTTAAATCATTACTTTTAAAAAACCACTTCTACCAATCAGCATCAATAATGTACCCTATTGACTATACAAAGATGCTTTTACCGAAAGGACAGCGCGATCAATTTGTCATTTACAATTTATGTAATGTCAATCTGTTTCAATTAAAGCGAGACGGACTAGTTGTGCTGTGATTATATATTTGTTTCCTGTTTTTTTCGTACCAAAATAACACTGCTCTGACGCCCCATGACCGTATGATCCATTGATATATATCCATTGATATATGATTCCTTAGATGATCCATTGATAAAGTTGGTGATATAGTTGTGGACATAATAAAGGGCTTGCTTATCGCCATATAACATTTTCTAGATATTGTACATACATATTTAAAAATTGAAAGTAAAATGGAACTCGGTAACTATTGATAGCATTAGTTTTACAACTTTCGTATTAGGTATGTACCATAGACTATGTTGCGAAGTAAAATTCCTCTTCATGAAAATTGGTAAGGTCTTTTTTAATGTATGCAAATTAACGTGACATTTATGCATCATTTTATTGGGTCATCCATGCAAAGAAATTCCTTAATCAGTGATAAAGGTAATTAAATTATAATCGGTAACGTAATTATGAACGTAATGCGATTTCACCTTATCATTATATTTTATTACTATGAAAGCTGATCTCGTTTGACTTACAAATTGCATATTATGAGGCCTATTAAATCTTGAACAGGTACTTAAATTATGGTAAATAAATAAATTAATTCTATTTACCTCGCTAAGATTTTTATGTGTTTTACTTTGGTTTAGTTACATTAAAATGTCTACTCGCAGAATTTTCCATTATGGTTAAAAAGTAGAAAGGAATTTTAGTTTTTATTACCCTCGATTGTAGAATGAGCAAGTGATTTTGATATATGCTAAGTTCGATCTCCAATGGACATTATCAGAAAAGTATAAAAAAACGGGTATCTTTTAGGGAAGCGCTTTCCATCTTAGGCCACATCTTAGTTCACCAACAGGCCAGATCGTGGCCAAGCGCTTCCCTATTGTACAGTAAAAAATCTACCATTTAACTTTAATAGTATCAGCTTTCATAATTTTTCCACCAAAATGGTAACATTTATGTTTTACCCATAGGATATTGTAATATCCGGGATCTCAAAGTCTTTAAAGATCGTGGACGCCAAAATTAAGTAGGTCGATAACTAAAGACTGTTGTCGATTGAAGGTGTGAATTAAAAAAGACGAGAGAATATATTCTGTACAACAGTAATGGGCTGATGACGATGTTATGTGGATAAATAGTAATGTCCTAGCGAAACTGTTTCACCGGATGGCCAATTAAGGACATATCGAATTATGTTCCTTGGCAGACGCGCTTCCTAGATATCCTAGTGAATAAATTGCCTTATTCTAGTTTAGATACTAGCTTCATTTAGCACTGTGTCTATGGCATTCCTATGTTTTGATAGCGTTATTGTTAGGGGAATACTTATTGGTCGAATTAATAAATTGTTTATTGTAATTTACGACGTTCAAATTTGGTGGTTCGGACATTCCAATGTTGTCCAATCCTTTTAGTCTGATGATTATAACTATTTCTCGTATACTGGAAAATCATTTTCATCAATGTTTATTTTAACATACTTTGACAGTAGAGTGAATTTAAACGATTAAACCTAAATAAGAAAAAAGATAATTATATTATTTGATGATTGCGACATTAAGCGTAGACTGTCACCACTTTAAACATACTCCAGTATTTAATCTGCAATAGTACAATACGCTAGCATTAAATCACCTTTTTTGTTCAATCGTGATATTTAAACCTAAATTATACCCGATTCTTTATTACCACAAAAACCATGTGCAATTGTCGGTATGTTAAAAATAATTAACACATATAAAGCGTTGTTGCCCCATCACGTACGAGGAGAAAAAAAAACAAATGTATGTCGGAGTAGTAATAATTTATCCGAGTGTCATTTAAATCGATTTAAGATCTTGTCCCATTTAAAATGTGATTAACTGGAGGTATCGCGCAGTGAATTATAAAATGTAAATACAGAGGATCGGGTGCATGGAAATTTATTTGTTTATCTGTATGTAAGTACGATATACTATGTGGTTCGCTCTTTCGTGGTGGGTTATTTAGTGATATAGTTAAATTTAATGAATGTCGGTGATATGTTGAGGTCAGATATATAATTATTGTTATTTGTGAAATGATGCATCGGGTGATCTTTTTTTTTTTTCACATTGATACACCATTATTCCAGGTTTAACTACATATACCTAACGTAAAGTTTTGTATAAATATTGTTTACATAGAAAATAGGGTTAAGATTATTATTTATTTTGATTTTGGTCAATCGTTAATCGATTTCGAACAATAACGAAAAATGAAAATTGAAGTACCTACGATCAAGAACATTTTAAAACAATTCCTGAGAAACGCACGTAACAAATTTCAAGCTGATGGATATTTTGAAGTGGTTAATTTGCAAAAAAAATATAGTTTTAAGTATCTACTTCATCACATTGAACAGCAGCGATTAATTTTTATTATACTTAAAATAATAATTCGATGTCGGCATTAAAGCCATCGTGCAAATAAAATAAATAAGTTTAAGCCTATTAAAAGATTTAACGATTGCCGATACGACCGCAACCTTGGTGGTGGTTAGTTAGTGGTCCCAAATCAGAAAATGGAATGAAAAATCGGTTTGATATAACTATTTAAATTACCTTTTCTAGGGTAACCAACTAAATATTAAATTTGCCTTAGTATTTGAAGAATGATTGAAAGTAGAGTTAATGTTATAAAGTAATTTTTGTGCTTTTTCAATGTTAGACTAGTTAGTTTAGTTGTAGGTTGATTTATACTTTTTTATTTGTGTCAAATAATGATCAGAAGTACAATTTACAAATCAGTCTTCTTAATAAGTTTTCAGATAATAATGTAGAGTTAGGTTTTATTTATATAGATGTTTAATTGTTACAAATTCTATTAACCAATATAACTCAAGCTGTTGAGAGTAGCGTTAAGATCTTCCTCTTCTACAATATGAAGGCTCTATGATTTTAGTTTTGCAATGGTTCACCGACTTGATTGAAACCATTACCCAACCGTAAAGCATCGAGGAGCACAAAACGCAAGAAGTAAATAAGATGCCAGGGGAGCAGTGGGCATTATACAGCGTTTTATATTCCACATAAATATTGAGCGTGCACTCTGCGTCAGTGATGAATTTGAAACGCAGATCGGTCGCCTCGTGATCACCATTGACTTTCATCGGTGTTTAAAATTCATTGTTTATGGATACGTGGTGGATACGGTAAACATGGGTAGGCAGGATTTGCCAGAATTTTCCTATGATTGGCTTTTGCGTGGATATGAGGAGAGTTTGTTGATTCTTGTGATTGCTTGCTTGAATCATTGGTGATTGGGATGTTATCTTATTAATCGATACCTTATTCAGTTTTATGCAAAAGCATCTGGTTCAAACGTTAGTTAAGTTTATCATGTTGAGGATAAGGTCTAATACCTCGTTTAATAATATGTCAATCTAAAAAAAGACGTGTGGCACTCGGGGACTGCCGCGGTAAAGCAGTAGCATGCCTTCAACCCACACCTCCGTGTTCGTCGGAGTGGGGAGCGTGAGGTTTTTCATTACGGAATTTCTGGATTCGGTCCCCGCGCTCAAGGCCCGCGATAGAAGCTATGCAATAGCTTAAAAATGTATTCGCTTCTTGTCATTGACGGTATTCTAATATGTTCTCAAAAGTTCCATAAGATCTCGCTGCATAAATTCCATGGGTTAGATTTATTCAGTAGGTTAAATGGAATAACAATGAGTTGTTTTCAAAAGTGAATTTGAGATCGTCATAATAATAGTTTGAGTTCAAGGCTTGTTTAGCAAACATAAATTGTAGAACCGTTTACATAAATACCACCCTCGTTGTTTACTCGTGATAACTAACTTTTATATGGTTTCTAGATTCCTATTTATCACTATGGAATATATCTCCTTTCGATGGCAGGATTGAGTCATTGTTTATTTTTAGGTCATAAGAAATACATCATCATGATTATGCAAATTTTTAATACTTAATAGAAAAAACTATAGCTTGAGTACATGACATGAAAATTTTATACATATGTAAGTAAATATCGAATTAATTACGAAGTAGTTTAAACCTAAAGGTGATGGAAAACCCAACAAATATTGACGCCAGTCTTATCTAACAAGCACATATGCCAAAACTAGGTTGTAGATAGGCTGTTTTGTTTATGTAAATAAGCTGCAATAAATACTAAACTGTTTATCAAATGATAATAAGCTAGTCTTCAAACTATATTACAAGCTGTAAACGATAATCCAAGGCAAATATGTTATACGTTTGTCACAACTTCCATTACAAGCCTCTACGGGCAGTGGTCAACAAAAACCGTGGCTAGTGCAATGAAAACGGAGTTATTGACCACATTTGCTGTGTAATGTGCTAAGTTGGTGCAAAAAGTGGTTCCTACGGCTGGATAACTCGCCTAACTTGAGCACCGTGAATCGTGAGATGCGGTGCGAAAAAAGCTTCGGATTAACTCGAGCTTAAAGACAAATGAGAAACTGGGCAAATACTTGCTAGCTAGCAACTTGTAGAAAAGACAATATTGAATCAACACAAGAGATACGGCGTTAGAAACGTAAAAAGTAGGTAGATAGAACAAGGTGCAAATTTGCATTTAGCAAATTATTTGTGGCCTTATATGCTTATCTCTTTTGGGTAGGTTGAGTTATTCTAGAGCTCTTTTTAGCAACTGGAATTCAGTTTAGAGGAAAATGAATTATTCCATGTTTTTGTCCCACGTTCATGTTTTAGATTATAAGCTGATATTTACCGGTTTGTGGAAAGTTTTCAGAAGGCCGGCTATATTTTGCATGTCATGAATTTATGGAGTTATGCATCCGATTTTTTGTTATTAATAATGTATGGTGTCACTGCTAGGTGTTATTGAATAGTAATAATAAAAAAAACTACCGTATATCGAATGTATTGTATTCAGAATTAATATTTGAATAACTGAATTCAATGCAAAAAAATTGTCGAGATATTTTTAAGGATTTTTCTCGTATATTTTTGGTATATCCTATGATTAATTATCAGGTATGTTCGTTAAAAGTAGGTGACCTAGGCGAAACTAGAGGCGTGACCAAGGTCTACCAGTTTCTGGTACCAAGTGTTGAAGTGTTAGACTCACTTGTCACCAGAATCATGTACTGTGTCCTGTTTATTAAAGTATTATGTAAAGAAAATGTTCAATATCGTAATCAGAGTTGAACTTTGTTTATTAGATAAGTTGATATTCAGTGCAGCAACGTAACTTAAAAGGCATAGTACAATGTTTAAATTTACTTCAAAATTTGTATTCAATTAAATCTTAAAAAAGGAATTGCTTACCATACGTGATAGGGCCCGATATTAATCAATAAAATAAGTATAAGACACATATCTGGAACAGTGTATAATTTCGGAATATTATTACATCCGTAATCACAAAACCATAGTAAACTATTTCTGCTATTTCAAAAAATTACTCATAATATTTACGCTTCGGTCTACTACGAATATCAATTAACAAAGATCTATGGAATTTTGGATTACATTGAAATCAAAGAGTTCTGTGGAAAAACCCAGTACTGTCTATAGAACCATACCAACAGGTTTTTTGTTTAAAAGCCATAAAATTATCTTTGGTTTCATGAACATGGCGATACAGTTTTTTATTCCCGTTCAAAAAAATATTTATAGCTCAGTACTAGAAAACAATTTAATAAAAATAGAATTGTTTATAATTCACGTTAAAATAACATAAATAAAGGTAAATTATAGGAGGTGGAAATTATATTTTCAATTTTAATATAAAATATTTAACTGGTTTGTCATAACTACCTTAAGGTAGATAAAATGATTAATTGATTTGAATGTCTTAAATATTCAATGAATTTAAAAAGGCATTTGATAATATTGAATGTTGGTACTGATACATTGTTGAATCATTAAAACATGTGTGGTAAATAGTATATTGTTCTATGAATTAAAATAAATCTACATAATTTATAGTAATAAATTATTGAAATATTTAAAAATCTCGATCAAAGTCTATAGTTACTACGTATGTATTATGGTGTACCTCAAGGATGCACCATAGAACCTAATTTGTTTAACTTCTATGCGGATTGCACTTAACAAACTACATGATAAAACGTTTATTTAAATAATGTTAACTAAACAGAATTTGAGGAGTTTATAAAGTTCCCTAAGGCTAAAATTGTATCATATGTCGTTGTAAACCGTCCAATGATTCTTGTGGTTTCGGCAGGGGAAGTTTGGCATGAGTAAGGTCAGGTGTTAAAAATTCATAGTTTGTTACGGAACCGTTGACTATCCAGGCGTGATGCCTTGTTCCGGTCGATATTTTTATACTATGAACGTTTTAATGACTACTAGGGGATAGCTGAGCCCTGAGCAATGTGGAGCATGACAGACAAACAGATAGGGTTACACTTACTTGTGGGGTAAGTTTAATGTGGTTTTATTTTTTACATCAACTCAAAACTTGTCCAGTATTGTATATATATAGATATATTGTATAGTAATTTATACCTATATTGTTTTTGCAGCAGGAAATTTTGAGTAAGTGAAAGTTTTGAATAAAACAGAAGTAATATGTTATGTGTGCGAATTATGTTAAAATAGTACTAAATTGCTTCCGAAAATTTATTTACTTTATAAAAATCTAATTCTGTAGAAAATTTATTAAAAATTCATCTCATAGAAACGGATGTTAAAGAAATTCTTTTCAACTAATTTTACACACTTATCAATTGCCTTTTAAATCATATGATTGCAATCTGCATAGATTTGGGACATTGTTGTCAAAAATTATCTATCGAAATGATTACGCGAACGGTGACGTGCAATTATTAGGATCTATTATTTTATTTGCATTTTGTAGACCAGTAACAAGGCCACGGTGGGACCATGAATGAAATTATAGCTAAAATAAATTCGACAGAATTAGGTTGCTCCAGTAACTCGTATCAGAATCATAGAAGACAGTCATAAGAGCCGTTTTACGTATCATATAGTGACGTAAGTGAACGGCGTGATTCGGCCAGGCTTTTTGGCGGGGCCCCCACCAACTATTTGTTTACAAGACTCGGCACCGCACGCCGGCACTCGACTCGGGCTTGCGCGACGCGACGCACCGACAAACAATTGTCGTTTACCGATTGATAAGTGATCTCAGTGTGCCGGTTTTTTTAACATTGGATACATCTAACTCTCGATCGATAACCAATCGTATGCGTCGAAGCATCCGACTGGTACCGATCTGCCCCACACCGAATCCAATCGTGAGTACCTCTTTTATAAAAACCTGTTGATCTAAGACAGTTCTTACGTCAGATACGATGTCTGTTTCACTTTCAAATCTTCGGTGTTTTTAATGTTTTTCAATAGATGAACGATGATTGGATAGCGCTGCATCAATATTTATTTTTACGGCGTCTTTTTTCGATATATCTCTCGGCTTCGCCTCTAAATTAAATATAAATGCGCTCGTTGTTCATATTGAAATTTAAAAAGTTTTCACAGGGGTCTTTAAAAAGTGTTTTCTAGTCCGCTGACACTCACGTGTCAAGTTGAATGGGAAGTCGTGGGTGGAAAATTGGCGATTGTTGTATTTGACGAATCTTTTGAACGCTCTGTACTTTTATTACATTTCTGTCCTAAGATTAATAAGATAGAGATAAATCGGTACAAAGATAAACTGTGACATGCGATTGATAAATCTTCGAATGTTTTTATCCATAAGCACTTATAAATACGAATGTTTGATGGAATTCCGAATAATTAAACACGTAAAGTGTACATTGTGAAGGTCGTCATTTTTATGTCACTTTAGCTCCATTTCGAAACAACCGGTTGGGATGTTTTTTGAGTTGTTGTAATAAAATTAACATATCACATCAGGGATCGCATGCGCGTATCGTCCAGGTACTTTTCGTGCGTTTAATGGTAATCATGTCCTGAACGGTAGAGTCGTGTTAATTAGGAATATGTATGCTTACAATTTGATTACAAACTTGATTTATAGGCAGTGAGATTTATATGCTGGTCGCCCTTGCTCTATATCCTAGTTGTGTTTGTTTATTACATGTAGATCATGAACGCTGGATAAAGGGCTGATGTATGTTTTCTCTCCTATAAAAATATATTGAAAATATTGTACGATTAACTCGGTGTATAGCAAATTTAAGATCGTATGTACGTAAATAGAATATACCTTATATATGAATAGTATAACATATAGTTGATACGAAGGCGAATGCACTTTATCTTGCCTGTGCATATATGTACATTGCAATGCATTTTGATTGCACTGGCTTATTTCTGCGTACTGATAACGTTTATTTTAATTGAATGTTTTATATTTATATGTCCTACTTACGTTGGTAAATGAGATTAGTTAAAGTAATTATTTTACGCGTTTGAACGTTAAGTGGGGAATTACATGATTGATAGATGGATTTCGTGTTAATTGACTTTAGATGTTTGGTTAGTTGCAATTGTTACTGCGTTATGTTTTATCAATTGATACTGAAAATGTATTTATAGTGTACTTGTGTATAATTTACGATTCTACATTACAGTGTGATTTATTTGATTAAATTGAAATATTGTGAAAAGTCATCTAGAATTGCTCGATAAATGATTTGATTGAAACGCCATCGATTGCTCTTTTATGGCTGTTTATTGCTATAAATATATGGTATGTGACTACTTATACGCATATATAAACAATTTTCCTAACAAAAAAGCCGAATAGCCAAATATGGGTATATATGGGTGCTCAAGCAGCCAATAAATTCCTGCCCAAATAAAATGAAAATTCCAATACAAAAACGTAGTAGTTTCCTCTAAAAAATATACTAGATTGGGAAATGGGAACAGATAAAATATGTGTAATGAAAATAATCAGACATCTCGCCTTTGAATGTCTTTCAGAAGCGTTCGAACCGACCTCTAGACGTCTGACCTTTTCTCCTCTCCTAGTCCTAAGGGAACCGTTTCATAGTATACAGTTTCATAATTAAATTTCCAAGAAAAGAACTTAAGTAATTGGCAATAAATGTTTCTAAAAACACTCAAAATTACACGAAAAATCCAGCAATTACAAAAGGAAGACGACTCTAACAAAGTTCTGCTATAGATAGAGGGCGAACAGAGCTTCTGAAAGGTAGAATTTTCTTATTTTTTCAACCTATGTAAAATATTAAGCAAAAGTATTTATGCGGACTAGTCAAATTATAGACGCCAATCATGCAGTTACCATCATAATAAGATGACATAAATTTTGTGCAAAATATCTAGTTGTAATATTTTTATTACCTCAGTATAGTTACTCTATAACTATATTTCTTAGGATTACAAATGAAACAACACATAATACAAATTTAATATTTAATGTATAAAACTTTAAAAATGTCACGCTTTAATTCACATTTTGGTAACACGCTTTTGGCAATTATTTTGTGACCTTCAGTTTACGCAGCTTAGATTGGGCGGAAATTCAATTTTTTAGTTATTATAAAAAATCTTCGTGAATGAAGACAATTTAGTGGTCTACATTATATAGAATATCTTGGTATGTATTACCAGGGATTGATATATAAAAACTATACTACACTTCATATTAATTCGTCGACAAACTGTGTACAAAATTATACGTTTAGCGATAGATATTATAATCCTACCAAACATAAGAAATCAAAATGATGGTCTTTCAAACACAAAAAATACGTTAATATAACTCTTATTCGAGTACGAGCAGTTAAATTAATAAGACTTCAAAATAAGACCTGGGGAAAGGTCAACATACAAACATTTGTCAGCAAGTATTACTATACTCTTAAATGTTTTCTTACTTGTATATGATAAAGCATTTTAAACGATTCTTAACAGACAGTTAACAGGGTCGGTTAGTGATAATTTGCTTCAGCTTATCGTATATTGACCGACGTTGAAAAGTTCTAACTCAAAGTTATCTCTGCTCGGAGTTATCGGGGTTCCATAGATTTTTATGTGTAACGGTTTTTACAAGACGACTGGTGAATAGTCAAGCCTTTGTATGGTCAAAGGCAATATACATTGATGCTTACATAAACATTGATATAGAAGATTTGATGCACATTATTAATAATGTAGAGTATAAGGAAGAAAGTAGCACTTCGTACTGTTTTATTCTTGACAAAAATTACATACCTATATCTTAAATCACACTCCAGGGAGATATCAGTGTGTCGGTTCTTATCAAATTTAAAAAAAAGTTTTTCCTTGAAAATCGGCGTCATATGTTAGACCTAGGCGTTTATCAATTTGAAGCGATTCGCCGATTCGTCACAGTAAAAACGTATATATCACGATTCTAATTGTGTTTCGGTTTATTAAAGTGTTATCTATCTAAGCCGGGTCGAGTTGCATAATTTATATTATCAACATGTGGTCATATATTAAGCTTTGTTATGAGATTTTTTTATTGGTTTTAACTTATTAGTTCTGCGTTTGATACTTCTGGTTCTGAATCTGTATCTACTGAGTTTAAATCATTATCTTATTTATTTGGTTACAATAACAGTAACTTAAGATAAAGTCATAAAAATGGTATGTATATGCAAAGCCTTCGCTTAAAATACATTCTCTTGTGTGCAAACTTTAAAAAATAATGTCTTTGATTTTAAATTTCAGTTCATCTGTCCACTCTAGACAGACTAGTATAATATTATCAACATCACTTAATGTGGTATAGATGAGACTGTTACTAAACCTAAAGTCTTGTCAAACACACGCACTGGACAATATTTTATTACGAAGCACCGCTGGAACACTCCGTGTGGCCTTCCACGCCGCAAGCTATCGAGTTTCATGCGACGTTACATTTATCATTAACAAGATACTAGGAAAACTAGTACATAGTACAGCTGTCGTAAAGCGATTCCGAATTGCGCCTCACCTGCCCGGTGCAATACCCCTAGAAAGGACAATGAATCGGTTAGGAAAGGTTTAGTTAGCCGCAACCTGCCTCGATCCTGTTTGTTTTTGTGGTTGGGTTAACGGACTCGCCACTAGCTGGTTTTATGCTCAATAAAAGTACTAGGGATTTAATAGTTTGCAATTTATTGTACTCGAGATATATAGCTAACGGTGCTCGATTATCGATTTATTTAATGACGCCAAAATAGTGAATAGTGCTGATACGTATCGGCTCCTGTTTGACTTCAATTATTGGTATTGAAATTCAATGCGGGTTTACTTGAGTTACGTTTGAGTTCTCTCGATTAATCGATAAGGCTACATTTGGGGTTGACAAAGGATATATTACAAAATAACGTCTAATTCTGACGATTGATATTATATTCTCTGCGTCTCCTTAACTTTATTTTATAACTTAAATGATGAATCAATTTCATCAAATAGAACATCAAGTGACAAGATTACAAATGCCAAAATCTATTGAATCTACCAAGAGAACATTCATGTAAACTTTTTCTAAATTTAAAACACAACCACCAATGCACAGGATTCAATGGAAAAATACAGAGACATTGTACTTCACACTCCAGTAATATTTACCTAACTGATTCCCTTTGCACAATTTTCCGCTCAGCTGGAGACCTTTTTTACCGCCGAAAGGTGACTTTCCCGCGCAATAATAAAATGAGTATCTGCCACGTATCTGCATAGCGAGAGTAAAAGTCACTTTCGGCTCAAACAAACGAAAGTAATACACCGGACTAACTTGTATTAGTTTCGCTCTCAGCCACTTAACTGCTCTTAGTTTTTCCATAAATTATATGGTTTAATGCAATCAGTATTAACATAAGCCAGATATTTCTGTCATTATACATGGGATATTTGTGTAAGAAATACATCTTAATATATATAAATCTCGTGTCACAATGTTTGTCCTCAATGGACTCCTAAACCACTTAACCGATTATAATAAAATTCGCACACCATGTGCAGTTCGATCCAACTTGAGAGATAGGATATTTTAAACATGTAGGTAGTAGGTACCAAGGGCGAAGCCGGGGCGGACCGCTAGTATATTTATGGTATTTGAGGCTTAATTTATATTAAAACACAAGGATGATGCAATCACTTTTATTTGACACAACAAACTGAGTTAACTGACACACGATCGGTGACATTATTTTTATCTACCCTCACTCATATACTACAATCCCTCCACCTTTATTTACAACTTAATAACTAGGTATTACAGAAATTTACGTTTTTTACGTATACGCAAAGGATATCTACGAGGTGTCAACTGATCGTCACTCCGAGGGTCTATAAGGGCGGAAGGAGAACTCACGCCAGTAGTGACAGAGCTTCCTTCAGAATCTGAGCCAACTGGTACCGATTCACTCTCCTCCTCTACCTGCTCTTGTTGAGGAGCTGGCGATGACAAGACGTTTGAATCCTGAGGAACCCCCTGCAATTGCGGTGGATCTTGTTCCGTATCATGCTCCACAGGAACTGAAGATTCAGTCACCTCATTAGAAGAGTAGTCTCCGAAACAACTCACATCATCAGTAACATGTTCATTGTATTTTTTAGAACCCTTATAAATCAAAATTTGATCTATATGTTTGCGAACATAGACATTTTGTTCTGGTACATAAACCAAATACATTCTTGAGCCAATGTTTTTTTTAATTATACCAAATTTATATGTATGTTTAGTTCCATTTTTATAAAAGTGTTTAAACAAAACTTCATCTCCGGTTTTAAATATAATTTTACGATGACCCCCTTAAGCATTACTTTGTGAAATCTGTTTAGCATGAACATTATCCTTAATGATACTTGACAAAGACTCTGAGGTTGGTGAAGTGCCACCAGCCACCGTACTACGTTCACAAAGTAAATCTAAACGGCAACGTAATTTACGGCCAAACATCAACTCTGCGGGAGAGACACCGGTAGTGCAGTGAGCCGAATTTCTATAATTAAATAAATATTCGTATAATTTATCAACTAACATTTTGGAGCTGCCTTCGTTTAAAATCACCTGAATGCTGCGTTTAAATGTTTTCACAGTATTTTCGGCCTGACCGTTAGACGCTGGGTGGTACGGTGCAATAGTTACATGTTTTACTCCATTGCGTTGACAAAAATTTTCAAAATAAGCTGAACAAAAATTTGTTCCATTATCCGTCACTATAACTTTAACTAATCCAAATCTACTAAACATTTCACTGACTCTCAATACCACCGCTTCACTATCTGTCGTTGACATAATAAAACATTCTACCCATTTAGAATATGCATCAACTGCTACTAAAAAATTTTTATTGTTCAATGAAAACATATCTAAATGAATGCGCTCCCAAGGACGCTCGGGGTAGGACCAATGAGCGAGGGGCGCGCGCGGGGGGCTGCTACGAAAAACATTGCAAATACTACATGAACCAATTTTCTGCTCAATATGCTTATCGATGTTAGGCCACCACATACGAGTGCGCGCTTCATTCTTAGTTTTAACGATTCCAAAATGAGAACTATGCAATTCATTCAATAAACGTTCACGTAAAATGGTAGGAATTACAATCTTATGGCCGCGCATAATGCAACCGTCTTCATATGAAAGTTCATTTCTACACATAAAATAGGGTTTTAAATCTACGTCCTCTAGCTTTTTAGGCCAACCGTGCTTAATGAAATTTATAATTTTAAGGAAAATATTATCATTTTCAGTAGCGCTCTTAATTTCGTTAAAAGATATAGGTTTTAAAAACAAATTCGCAATAAAATTAACGTATGAACACGAGTCGGTTGTATTTAAATCACATTCAGATTCAGACGGAGTTTCTAGAACCGATCGAGACAAAAAATCTGCAACATTGTTATTGCTATTAATATATTCGATATTAAAATTGTATGCCGATAAAAACAACGCATATCGCTGCAAACGGTTCGCAGCGAGTTCGGGAATACCCTTTTTTGATGCAAATATCGACAACAAAGGCTTATGATCAGTTCGTAAGGTGAAAGGAACAGTACGACCGTACAAATAATGATGGAATTTTTTTATTGCAAAAACTATAGCAGATGCCTCTTTCTGAATCTGCGCATAATTACGCTCCGCGGGCGACAACGACCGCGACGCATACGCCACGACCCGCTCAGCGCCGTCCGGCTGCCGCTGTGCCAGCACGGCGCCCAGCCCCGCCGGCCCCGCGTCCGCCGTCACTATCGTACACAGCTCGGGGTCGAAGTGGGCCAGCACCCGATCTGATGATAATTCTTGTTTAATTCTACAAAACGCCTCATTCTGTTCACGGCCCCAAAACCATTTTGTATCTTTTTTTAATAACAAATGTAACGGATCCAAAACACTCGACGTGTTTGGTATGAAACATCTATAATAATTTACCATACCTAGAAAAGATTTCAACTCACTAACGTTCTTTGGGCAACTTGCGTTTAAAATAGCTTCAACTTTTTGTTTTGATTTATGTAGACCGTTTTTATCTATGACGAAACCGAGATATTCGATAGACGTCTGAAATAATTTACATTTCTCTCGTTTTACACGTAAACCCGCATCTTGCAATCTACTCAAAACCAACTGCAATCTCTGCAAATGCAATGCTTTTGTAGGACCCGTTATCAAAATATCATCCAAAAAGACGCAAACTCCCTCAATACCCACCAATAACTGATCCATAGTACGCTGAAAAATGCACGGAGCATTCGATAAACCAAAAACCAGTCTATTGTATCGAAAGAGACCTAAATGAGTATTGATACATGTCAATTCTTTGGAATTATCTAGTAATAATTGATTGTAAGCCCTAGAAAGATCTAGCTTTGAAAATTCTAACCCTCCGTGTAATTTAGAAAAAATATCTTCGATCCTAGGCAGAGGATAATTATCGATGTACAACACTTTGTTTAAAGTTACTGAAAAATCCCCACAAATTCTTATATTACCGTCGGGTTTTAAAACGGGAACGATAGGTGTTGCAAAATCAGAGTAATCAACCTTTTCCAAAATACCTAAATCAAGTAAACGATTTAATTCCGCCTCCACTTTAGCTTTCAATGGAATCGGCACCGGTCTAGGTTTAAAAAATTTCAATTGACTCCCTGGTTTGATTTTTAAAGTCACTTTATATTTATTAAACGTACCTAAGGTATCACTAAAAAGTACAGAATATTTATTTAAAATCTTATCTGCAAGTTCGTTTGATTCTAAACTGTTGTAGTTACACGAACTAAACTCCAAACTAAAAATAGAAATAAAATCACGGCCTAAAAGTATCGGTTGGTTTTTGTGTGTGTTTACAATAAAAAAATTAATCGGTTTAACGATATTATCATAGGTAACGTTCATACAAATATAACCCAATGGGTTAATTCTAGTCCCGTTATAACAATTAAACACCACACTACTCGGTTGTAACAACAGTTTACGTTTAAAATATTTTTCATAAATAAGATATGGCAAAACGGATACTGCACTACCGCTGTCGATTTCACAAATAAACTTTAACGAATCCAACAACACCGAAAGACGCATAGGTTCTCCATTTAAACATTTAATATTAAATAACTCACCAACTTCAGAGTCCTCGCCGTGCATTTCTACATAATTATTACGCTTAACATTAACGTTACAAACTCGTTGTAAATGCCCTTGTTTACCGCACTTATTACAACTATAACTTTTAAAACGACACTGCTCTTTTGAATGGCCTTTACCACCGCACACTACACATAACACTTTCTCACTGAAGCTGGGGCCCCGGGCCGCCCTCCCGGGGGCGCCGGGACGGACGGCGAACACACCAACCGGACCTCGTTCAACTCCCGGCTGCAAACTCGCCGATGATGCCGAATCAGCACTTTGCAATGCCAAGCGGGCACACTGCACGCTTAATGCCATCTCCAACGCCTTGTTGAAAGACAAATTATCGATATTCTCAGCGAATAACTTTTCTTTTTCTTTGGCATTTACTAGACCCAATACGAATCTATCACGTAGTGCTGTGTCCAATTCGCCCTTGAAGCCACAATGTTGCGCTAAATGTCGTACTCGCGCCGCCCATTCAGTTAAATCTTCCCCCGGTCTTTGTTCAGCCTTATAAAACAAATATCTTTCAGCAAAAGTACTTCTCTTCGAGATAAAATGATCGTTTAACTTCTGTACGAGTGTAGCGTACTCGATGTTTTCTAAATCCGAAGGAAATACTAAATCTTTAGCGACGCGATAAGTGTCTTCTACCAACGCTGTCAACAACAACGCGCGGCGCTTCACCCCGGCTTTGTCTGTATTTTCATCAATGCTGTTAGCCGTGCAATACTGCTTAAAACGACTAATGAATATACTCCATTCTTGCGCGCGGTGGTCGAACGTGAGATTGCTGCCAAATGATGCATTTCCAACAAAAGACATATTTCACTGTATTCTTTGTACTTTTTCACGTGTGAATTACTATTTCCTCGTCGCCAATTATGGTATTTGAGGCTTAATTTATATTAAAACACAAGGATGATGCAATCACTTTTATTTGACACAACAAACTGAGTTAACTGACACACGATCGGTGACATTATTTTTATCTACCCTCACTCATATACTACAATATTATAATTCTTTTAAATTCTTGCGATTATGGAGTTAGTATCTCCAGTCTTCTAAGCTTGTATTAAAAATGTTCCTTTAGTCGTTTACTTTTCTTTTTTTTACATGTTTTTTAGCGAAATTGAATTTCCAATGTATTTGGTATTACAGCTATTTTCATAGTTCAATCAAAATCGGAACGGACAGGCCGTTTGATTTATCGCGTTCATTGAATGAAATATAGAGTGCGAAGTAAAGGAACCAGGTTATGTGATTTAGTGCATAATGAGCATGAGTTTCTTTTTTTACTAATGTTTTAGAAATAACCATTTTGTGGACAACATCATTTTATGTCTAATTTACTAACCCACACCAGATTAAAAACACAAATTCTGACGGAGTTTAACTACCTATTTTATATTTACTTTCAACTTACTTAATCACCAAAATATATTATCGAAAAAGATTGTTGACGAAGATGTAGTTTCGTTGACGTATTAGACAATAAAGTCGATGATGTAGATTGTAGGCGTACCATAAAGTTTCATAACGTTTACCAAACTGTATCGTTCTCAAATTCTACATAATCCACCTTCTAATGTTACTATGAGAGTCTGTGCTACTTTTGTATCAACTAAAAGCTTGTAGGTATCGAAAGAGAAATTGGTGTCATCAAAACGGTAACCCGTTGCCAAAGTAAAAGTGTTCCGAAATATAGTCGCGAAATTACATCGCGATTTCCCCGTATCGGGGCCGCTAATGTGGGTCGGGTAACAGATATATATTGTGGGGCTTTTTTTGCCATGGTTCACGGTCATGTTTCAGAATGCGCTGGTCATTTGTGTAAATACAAGCCACTTTTTCTATGGTACTTTATCAATATTTGGCACGAGTGTTAGATTTTGTGGGTTGCTCTATGTTGGCATCGTGATTTTCGATCAAGTCCGTTTTGCTTATTGCCTTGAAGTGTACCCAGAGACGGAAGTATTTTTAATTCTGAATTAATTCTATGTTATATCGGTTAGTTCCAATCCTCCTTTTTCCCTCGAGAAATAACATCTCCCTTCTTGCACTTGTTTGAATAATTTGACGACTTACATTATATTTTATACTTTGCAATTTAAACTTTCAACGTTTACCGTCCTGCGATATGAATACATTTGGAGTATGAATATTAATTGAATTGACATCGAGTCCATTGCAAACTTTTATGGTTTTATAAGGTCTACGATGATTTATTATTATTTTACCAATGTATCCATTCTCACTTACAAAGTAATAAAGATGTTGTTCACGATTCAACATTCTGTGTAGATGATTAAAAATTATTGAACATAAGTGCTCAACTTTTAGAGGTGTGTCGATAATTTTCTTGTGTTTATGGTCGACAGCAGAGGGGACTTTAATAACGCCAATCTTGTATGCAATTTCAACTTATGATTTCTTTATTTTGTAATACAAGTTACAGGTATTATCAGTAGTTAATTGCAACATTGAATGCGCTGAATGAACTTTTCAATGAAACGTGTTTGAAAGGGCTTACTAATATTTATAGCCCTCATAAAATTAGTCCCATTAATAAACTGCACTTTAATAGATAAACCTTCAAAGAAACTTATCAATCAACAATTTGGCTTCGATAACTTTCAAATGAAGTTTAGCTTTGATTGATGCTTGATTAACCTAATTTTCATCATCTATAATTAGTCACATTACCAAATTAATTAATTCCATTATTAGTTTTATTACCCATTAGTTTTATACAAATACGCGGTATTTGGATATAATTCGAAAATTCTTACCACCGTTTGTAAAGCCGGCGAGTCGTTTTTTGATTATAGCCCCGGAGGATTAGGTACTATGCTCTCAACCTTGCTTTCTATGTTCTCGCTTAGAGTAATTTTGTGTGTCATTGAATAACTCGGAATTGCAGGTGCCAATTTCGACCAAACACGGCAGTAGAATAAATAGCGATCTTAAACCGAAACAATTTAGATAGTACGATATTGTTTTGCAATTTTTCGTGTACTTTAATTGGATTTAAATGCTCATTTGGGCGAGCGGCACTTGCTCTACAGTTTTTGTTGTGATAACAATCTTTCGCCAACATTTCATGAATAAAATAATTTAAATTAAATCGTGTTTATTTTCGTTAACTGATTTTATCAATGAGCTTCGTGTCCTCCAATGTATGGGTGTTTTGACTTTACCTTTTTAAACGCTCCATGCGAAGGGCACTTTTAATGCCAAGTAAAATTTTGCTTGTTTTGGTAACTTTTACTATGGCTTAATTAACTGTGAAATAATATCCTCGTTTCTTATATCGAGTTATTTTAAGAACTCGATATAAAAGCCCGTGTTAGCTATTAACTTTTTTTATTTTATAGATACAATTTTAAAATTACAATTGAAATGTAAACCTGACTATCTCAGCAACATTGCGATTTATCGCAAAGTTATTAATAAGGTCTTCTATGTTTGTTTAGAGACTTTAAATCAGTATTTACTTTTAACGGTTAATAATACAATACTTATATGCTTAACCTTATTTTTATCGGCCAAGCGTATAACAAATCATAGACAAATTGATCCCGATGTTTTATAGCACTAGAGCCAATATCTTCAGATAAACTTTCGTAATAGCTTGAGTATGATTTCTTCCCTATGCGAAAATTTAATAATGGCGTTAAAATACTGTTTTCTTAAATAAAAAGTAAAATCAGAAGCTTCTTATTTGCCTCTATCCAGACTTGAGCGATCGAAGCAGATCCAATATTTAATATGCACATTTTGTACTGCGCAGTGAAAACCTGTTGATCCGCGCCGTCATGTAATAATATCGTAAAAAGATATAAATGTATACGTTTATCCGATTTTAATTAATAATGAGTACACGAATATTTTCCGATATAATAAGATCGTGTTGTTGGCGTCTTATTTGGTCTGTCCCGTGTGAAATTGAGTTTTTTCTTTTTGATTTTGATGACGTTATTAACGATGATAGGTTATATTAATGATTCTATATACATATATCTATTTGGGAATTGAAATGAAGTACGACAAGGAGAAAGATTTGTTGGTATTTTGGTCAAGTTAACTGTTTTGAAGTTAAACTTCTTTAGGCGCGTTGAGAGTAAAATTTCAATTTCATGGCAAAACCGCCACGTCATGGAGTAGGGCGACGATTATGGTATCTTTGATTCTTGCCAAAGAAGTTTCACTTCTGACTCGTACACACGCTCATTTTTTAATAAGTATACCTATCAAGAGTTGATACAACGATTTTTCTTAGAAGCGTGCACCAAACAGTCAGAGAAATGGCAACACGGGTTCGTTGCTTTGTGATCTTACGATAACCTCACAATCGGTGGAAAGTGTTTGATTGACATGGGATGTTTGACATTGCTTATCTGTATTATTTGTATTTGAAAATAAACATTATGCTGTGTTATGTAAGGTTGATTGTAGATTGCGTGTGTTGTGGATATTTGATTGGATAATTTATGAGTAGTTTTTTTACGTTTTTCAAAATTTAAAAGGCACAACGAGTGCTGATTTTTAAAAGGTCATGCTCGTTTATCTTATTTTTTATTTTTTGAGATATTTCAATTATCATTAAAAAATTAGACAGATGGAATTAAAACTTTGTACACTTACCACGGAGCGAAATTACAATAAAATTATTTATTTATTTATTTATTTATTCAAATTAAATACACACAACAGGCTACGATCTTGCCGGGTCCATAGGCGCCACATCAATTTTACGAGCAGATCGCAACCCAACAAAATGTGTACAATTACAATACTACAATGGGATACAGCTTAAAGTTATCTAAAGCGTATTACAATAAATTCATATTTAAAAATTCGATAATTCAACATTACATATAAAAGAAAGACAATAAAAATAATGGTTACATTACACAATACATTAACAACAAAACTAGGACATCATTTCAAGATTCGACAGACATGTTCTTTGAATATGTTTATTCGATGATCAAATATATCAAAATCGGGGAATCTTGTGGATAAATCATTGTACAAACGGCAGAAACGAGATATGGGGTTATAAAAGGAGGTATTATTCCTGGTTAAAGGTAAAGAGAAAGTTTTGTTAGTCCGGAAGCGAAATGAAGCATTAAAATTAACAGTTGACAGTAGTGACGGAGAGTGAATAGATGAGTGAACGATTTTATGGAGTGTTATGAGTTCTAGCCTCTGTCGACGCTTTTCCAACGAGACAAGATTAAATTTCTCAAGAAGACTTTCGTAGCTAGATCCACTTCGACCGATGTGGTAACGAAGAGAAACCAGCCTTAAGCAACGCTTCTGAAGTCGTTCAATGCGTTTGATGTGAATTGTATAGTGCGGTGACCATATGACACAGTTAAATTCTAGGATTGAACGAATCAGGGTTTCAAATAAATGTAAAAGACTAGATGGTGTTTTAAAACCCTTCGTGATCCTTGAGATAAACCCAAGGAGACGAGAGCTTCTATTGATAATATCATCGAAATGACTTCTAAAAGACAATTTATCGTCAAAGTAAACACCGAGATCTTTAATGACGGAAACACGAGGAAGAACCTGACTGTTAAAACTGTAATTAAAATTTAATTTGTTAAACTTTCGCGTAAAGCTTATAACAGCACATTTATTAACGTTCAAGGTCATTTGGTTAAGTTCACACCATTTCGCTATAGAATCTAGGTCATTTTGTAGTATATAAGCATCTTGAATATTGGCCACAGTGGAGAATACCTTTAAGTCGTCAGCATACATAAGAGATGGGCATTTTAAGTTGTCGATGAGGTCATTGATAAATACGATAAAGAGTAAAGGTCCGAGATGGGACCCTTGCGGGACGCCAGAAGGTATTAGAACAGGTGAGGATAATGAGCCATTAAGAGCAACAAGCTGACTACGGTTGGACAGGTAGGAAGTAATCCATCGGAGTAAATTACCATGTATTCCCCAAGCACTTAGTTTATTACAAAGTATAAAGTAAATTTCACGAGTTTATTTTTTTAAAGCGTTTTTTTAGTTGCTATATTTATTATATTATTAAAATTAACACGTAAATATCGTTAATTAATAAATCGAAATAATAATTAATCGAAAATATATATTTTAAATTCGCACATAGTGTGTATGGCGGCGTATTAGGTGTCATTAAAAAGCAAAACACGTAGATTTAAGTGGGTGAGGGCCAGCTAAGCGTGGTGTGCGTATAAAATATTTTAATCCTTTGCTACTTATGCAGGCAATTAATATTAATGATAAGGTAATAAGGTAATTACTTTTTTAAGGGTATATGAAAAACAAGGATTTTTTGTACCATCTATATGAGAACGTTATATTAGGATACAGTCGAATTTGCGAAGTATCTATACTCGAATAAATTTAAAACATTGTACGTGGTTTGAATTACAGAGAACCTATCGCCTCACTTGAGCGATAGGTGCTAAAATAATAGACATCATTCGGGAGCTGTAAGGTATAGAGGATTAATGGTTAAAAATTCCACCTCTGTTTCTCTCTTTAATAATTTGGTAAGTAACTGGTATAACATACATGTAATTCCAAAAATACTTCAACTCGTACCGAAGGCTACCAGTGTCACGACTCACTTGTCTTCTTGTTCCATTAGCCACATGTGTTCGCACACGTGTAGGAAGTAGTAAGTAAGATGTTTCTCGAGTCCTGTGTGCTTTGGAAGGTGTGTGAAGTATTGTCTCGGTTTTCTGAGTACGAGTGTGTAAGTGGGGTTTGTGTTTGCGGTTTGATGATTAGCTAAGGTGAGAGGCGTTAGTTGTGTATTAAATTAATAATCTTAAGTTTTGAAGAGAGATAGGAGATTGTTGAGAAATTAAGATTAAGTTTGTCAATTATCTAATAGAGGGTTTAAAATGCTCGCTTTGGTTATGAGTTTATTGAGAAATGAATGATTGAAAAGGGTTAGATTTTTTTCGAGCAGTGAAGTTTAAGTTTTTGGTCAGCAACTTACGCCATATACACTTTTTAAAATTCCAACCGCGAATCATCTCACCGTTTCACATACGAATTTGCGAAAGTCAGCAAGGTTTCACTGCGAATTGCGTCTGTTGTATGCAAATCCCATAGTCGGAAGTCCGTTGGCGGTGACGGTGAGCTGACGGTATCACTCCGCTCCTATAGGCCGAATTTCATTACTTTCACCGTGGGTACTCCGATTGAGGGCAAAGTGTGAGCTTATTTGAGAGTAATTGTAGGTACTTGGAAGCTTTTGTTCATGTGATCGCGTTGATTTGGCTAAAGGATATCTTACATATTCTACTACTTACCTTAAAGACTGAGCATTAGTAGAGAGGAGATTGATAGAGTGCTATCAGTCCTGATCCTTCTTCTCTACAAACGAATATTAATTTTTATATCTTTAATTAAATAAATTTTATGAGTCTTTTGTTCTGTTTTGGCAAAAAGGTATAAAAAAATATATAAGTAAAGTCCCATATGGTCTATGGGAATAACGTACATCCCATCTGTTACACTTCTATAAAAGCTTGACCTTAAAACAATTTAATGAAGTAATTACTCCAAAATTAACATTTTGACCCAAATAATCTACGTATATAGCGTATCTGCGTTGAGATAAACAATGTCAAGGGCTGGTTATGTCATGACTTGCATCTGTTAGGAGTCATAAAGATTCCTTATCACGGACATTGCGAAATGCAGTTTAGTATTCATTTGAACTGTGCCACGGGTAATTCCCTTACGGTTTTGTTTATTTGATTCTCTTAATTTATAGGCAATACTGGTGGTGTTATTTACATATTTAGACATGAAAGTAGATGAGTTACTAGTTAGTGTGGTTTAATAGTTGATATAATATGAAACCACTCGAAATTATAAGGTATTTATATGCAAGTTAATGTTGGACAATACAAAGAAACGGCCGTAATCCATAAATCTGCCCATATCTATTGAATATTTGGTTTTAACTTTTGGTAATTTATGTTATTCATATTGTTCCTAGTTACGTATTATTGTGTCATTTATTTTACAAGCTATTTACAATTTGTATAAAGATCAAGCGACTGCAGTATTTAGGTCTGTTTCTTAAAATGTATTTCTGAGTATGAAGCATTTGTTTATTAATGGAGATGGTACGTACGTGACATGCGTACTTTATTGACTTGCGTTTTTTATAACTTTTTCGTACGTACCCTTAAAACAATGTAAGATTAAAAGGCAGAAAAGAAGAAGACGCTGTATTTATAGGACGCCTCAAGACTTGACTTATCCTTTTGCGTGTGATAGGGTTGTCAATTTTTGATTTATCTATGTATTCATAAAGAGTGAGATAGTCATTAAAATGCAGATTTATTGTGAAGGATATCTTCGTTTTTAAGATAAATTAAATGGTCAGCTTTTAATTTTTATAGGCTGTACTAGGCTACACTTTATAAAGTGTCTTTAACTATGGCGTATTACGAGTATGTGAGAACTGAGATGGTAGAGAATATATTTTTGGTCACTCTACACTATTAAGTGTTTCATATCCGACTAAATGTACTTACAATATAGATAGATATTATGTTAGTGGCAACCCTATCCTATTCTCGCCTTGATCTTTTATTTCTTAATTCGTATTAAATATCGATTTAAGAGGTTGTTGCGGTTAACGTATCGGTTTGTTTGTTTTTGAGTTTCGCGTTGATTTATAAAATTTAATTTTAATAAACTCCTTGAAAAAGTTATGAAGAGGTGATTTGAGAAAAATTTAAGATTAAATTAACTTTTAAATTTAAATTCGTTTTGTTTTCAAATTATGTGAGTACGTTTTATTGATGAGTATTCGTTTTAAAGCTCTGAAACTTTTCAGTTTATTCTCATTTAACATATTATTAGAAGTATTTACGCGTTAGAAACATGAGTTAAATGCCTGTGTTCAGTGGGATATAATTTATGTTTTTCTCTATACTTTACATGTCATGTCGTAATAAATATAGTTTTCCCTGTCACCAGAGAAGCTGGCTCTATAACATTCTCAGTTGATTAGCGATCTGCGTTGCCATGGCAACCGTTTATCTGTTATGGACCCTCTACAGTCTACACAATGGAAAGCGTTGGCCCAACAACTGATTGCCAATGTTTGGAGCTATTACGGCGATTATGAATGAACATCTACAACGATGGCCGATCATAGAAATTTAGGCTCTCTACACTATCATGATTGCCTCTACTCGCCCAACGCTGCCCATTGTGGACGGCCCATCAGGTAATAATTTGCGAAGTTCTGCGTTGCCATGGCAACCGTTTCTCTGTTACATTTTGGTTACATTGGATGGTAGGCCTTGCGAGTGGTCAAACAGGAGTTAACTAGGTTACAGATGTGGGTACGCTTGATAAAGAAGTAGAGCTTATTTTGATCTGGGTCAAAATTCACTGTTATTCATATTACGCGTGAAAGGTATTTATTGTAATGTAGGTAAGGGGAAAAATGCCGATTGTGTTTAAAATGTAATCAAATTGCCTTAGAATAAATATGACGTCGTCAGGCAAAGTATGAGTAGAGATTTTTTACTCTTGCAGGAGACATTTATTCCTTATCAATTAGTTTTATAATTTTTGAATAATATGAGAGCGAAATATATGTATGTAAGTGCACACTTGTGCATACATATTAATGCTCTATTTATGCAACTTTAACGATATTAATTCAATTTCCAAACAAATATATGCCTAGCTCGTTCCAAGTATTAAGTTGGTCTATAGAATTGATCTAACAAAATTGCACAGATAACACAAAAACCGGTAATAATTGGTAATGGAAAACACGGACGATATAAAATTGGTCTAACAAAATTGCACAGATAATAAAGTGTTAATCAGCATCAAATCACGGGAGATTAATTATCTGTGAATTATCTGTGTTTATTAGCCGCAAGTTGGGTTGTTACGTCGAGAAATTAATTTGCAAATTGTCAGGTAATCACGCGACTGTAACTGGCAACCGGATTGTTACATTGTTGGATGTTAGCAATGTGTATGTTGTTGTTGTTTGACTGGAAGGTGACCGAGAAGTGGGTAGATTAACGTATGACCATTTTATGAAGTTAAATATGTTAGTAATTCTGGAACTTATTAGAAGTTTCGAAATTAAGAAAAAAGAGCGCGTGTCCTGAGCACACGTGTTAGAAGTGAAACTTCTTTGGCAAAAAACAAAGATAACAAAATCGTCGCCTTACTCCATGACGTGACGGTATTGACATGACGCGACTTTGAAATTTGACTCTCAACGCGCCTTAAAAGAAGTTTTGTTAAAAAAAATTGATAATGTTAGTAAGTATGTGTGAATGGTCTTCTTTAGTTTAGATATGCCATGAAAATATAGAATAGCATCTAATCTGTTGTTACAAAATGGATGGGACTGGGAATGGTAGGGAAAAGATTGTGGAATTAGACTTATAGGAGGTAGAGCAAATTTTCGATGGTGTAAATAGAATAAAGGTAATCTTGTAAATAATTACATACTGAATTTAAAATCATGTTGCAAATGTTCGTGCGTACTTTTCTTATTATGCCGTCGCATTTAAAATGAGACGTCAAAGAATCTAATCATTATGATGAAACACGATATTACCTACCTAGGTACCCTTATATCGTCGGTTAGAAAATCATTACATATTAATAGTTTTATTATAATCCTATATGAATTTATTTAACTAGTCTTATAGATTTGTATAGTGACTTAACTATGTCTTTGATTAACCTAAAATATTTCACTTTATATCGATAAAATGATAAACATGGTAATATTAATACACAAACGTCGTAATATCTAGAAAAACGATCGTGAATGTCGAATTATTCAATAAAAAATTGAATTATCAAGTTTTTTTTAAATCGGCCTCTTCAGGGAGCATGTATAATTTTTTGCCGATATTATGGATTCTATTTCAAATAATTTGAATATAAAAAACGTGGGACCCTCGTTATTTTACAATTCAAAAAGCGTGATTTGTATATTTATTTATTCAATAAATATTTCATATCAATTTGAGAAAAAAAAAGAAATTATAATAACAGAATAAGTTATATAAAATGTAGTTGTTATAATATTTAGCTATAGATTGATTCAAACATTTATATGTGAAAAGTAATATCGAGAAAAATAACAAAATAACACATTTCCTTATAAGGAGCAATTTCACGCGAGCAATCAATTTAATTTAAAAATTTCAAAGCCATGTCATACTTTTATGTTTTTCGCAGAAGCGTTAAGTTTCGTAACACGCAAAGGACCATTTAAAGAGCATTTAATTAATTAATAAAGTGTATTCTAAAGAATCTGTAAGTACCTTCTTGGTACTGAGCAGAAATTATGCGTATTTTCTTACAGACAAGCAAAAACATAAGGTTTAGTTGTCATGTTTATAGAAGTTATGCTGATATGATAATTAGTACCTACATATTTTAGGGACTATATACATTATACACTTCATCTAGGATCGAGGTATTTACTCGTCTAGGGACAGTCAATGTTTTGTTTCTGGTGGATAAGGCGGTAAATGGAACCAATGGTCTATACTCTATGTACCTATATGTGACCACTGCAGATAGCTCATAAAGCTACTTCTTTTACTTTACAAAAACCGTAAAACGTAAAACTTCACATTGGACATTGGTCAGGTTACAAATTTCATTTACGCTTTCCCTATTCCTTGTCGCTTTTACAAATGATGTTTTGTCAAAATGTCTCAAAAGTTGAACAATCGTTTCACGTTTGCATTATGAAAGTAAAGTAACGTATCTTCTTTCAAATATAATTGACGTAAAATCCTGACTCACAGCGGTTTCTTTTTAAAGTATATTTCGGGAGATTACAGAGAAGTAATTACTTCTTAAGTGGAAAGCACATTTTTAAACGCTAATCTGATTGGAGAGAATTCTTTCTTATGTCGTGATGGTCGGCTTTCTCAGAAAGTAGAGTCTTTTAGTCCATATCCATTTTATAAATGATTTATCATAACATTTATATGATGAGGCACTGTTTCATCTTTGAATTAGGTTAGTCTCGAAGGACCATTTAGCTTAGGACATAATCCCTTACTAAAATAGATTTTTTTTATAAAAATATGTGACTTATAAGTGCATTCTGATACACGTGTTATAAATCAATCTGTTTGCACAAAACAAAGCTCTTCTAAGCGAGTACATCGTGAGGACTAAGGGCACAATGTCATATGGGTATGTTGCGGATCACCTTGACCGACCGTCCTCTCACATCTTCGTGTAAGTCACGTGAAATGTTTGTGTGTTTGTAATTGAAATTTAATTAAGTTTTTCTCTGAAATAGATTTGAATATATGTAATTAATAAAAATATTTGATCGTTTCTTTTATGTAGTTTCAAAGGTTTCACCGGGAAGCATTCAAAATTAATACTGAGTTCTATTAAAATTCACAAATTATTCGCATTTTATTTACCTTTTGGTTGGAGATTTAATATTTCGTTGTAAGTTTATGCTCCTTATCGTGAATAATGTAAAAGATATCGTACTGAACATTTTTGTCAGCCCGAGTTATGTACAAGAAAACAAAATGGAAAGAAAGCCGAAGTATTCCAGCCTCAATTATTTCCGTATAATCTCGAGATAAAGCGGGATGTGAATAGTTTGCACGCCTTCATTAAATAAATTTACGCATGCAATTCTGCACATTGCCACTCTCGCCTTATTTATTAGTCTCAGCCCCTTGTCCATTACCCAATTATTTTTTTCTTATAAAAGGATTCTTTGGTTTTGTTTTTTCGTGTGCGCTTTTTGCGATCTGTGAATTATTCTGTACTCGAACGCACAGTTACATCGAAGTTTACATTGATTGATGTACCTCATTGTTTTATTGCGTTTTTAATTGTTTTATATGGTCTGTGAAATTTATTGGGATGTGAGAAGTGTGGAAGTTAAAGCTTGCTTATAAAAGCGTGGTCTGACAATAATTATTTGATTGCGATCGGAGTTTCGATGTTATGCTATGCGATGGTATCTGAGGTAGATAATATGATCGCATTTGAGTCGGTTATTGCAGTATTAACGATTATGAAAAACCTTTAGGAATGTTGTTATAGGATTGTCGTTTCAGAAGAACGGTTATTGTTTTTGACTTTTAAGTAAAAACAGTTTGATGCGTTTCAGCTTGATAGATAAAGCTGGATTAGTCGTAATCATACGTAGTGTTACGTGGTCTACACTCATTACTACACTTATTAAATTTAATTTCAATATTTTTCTTCAAAACACGTGCACGTAATTAGTCGGTAATTTCATTATTTATTTTATTAGTCAATTGTGTCGGTGTGCGTTTTCTATTTTATGTATGTGTATATTTATATATGTATGTTTATTTTCATATTATAATATATATATGTTTGTATCTATTTATTGAGTTATATTATGTATGTACATTATGTATACGTATATATGTGTATGTTTATGTATATTTATATGCTTATATTATTATCTATTTATATTATAAGTATTCTTATTTATTTATTTTTTTCTGTTCTTAGTGCACTTTGCCCTGTTTTTAATTACTTTTGCACTGCGTCTCCTTGTCCACCAGGTTGTCTGGAAGAGATCGCTGTCTGAGCGATAAGACCGCCTGTTGTGCTCTTTTATTAATTAATGTATTGTGTCCTTATTTGTACTTTTCTCTGTGGTGCACAATAAAGTATTTTTGTTTGTTTGTTTGTTTGCATGGTTACCAAAATGAATGATTTTAAAAGGAAGTTTTTGAATAGTTACTTGTTATCGTCCTCACGGTGAAGACATGAAGGTAAACGAAAATGTATCTAAAATAGTAATGCAAGCTTTAAATTTTTATTTTTAAACGCATTAGGTGCATCTACAGTTGTTTTGTTTTAGCTTTTGTGTCTTATCTGTACTAAGTAGAATTTTATTACGTCGTTCAAAACTTGCGTTCCTCCATTTTTTGTTTTACACATGTTGTTAATTTCCTCTCAGTTTCTTTGCTGTTAATTCTTTATACAGAAAAGTTTGGCGCATCAGCCGTATCTTTTTGTGATGTAAGTACAAACATACGAATTTTTGATGTGGGTTGACGTTTAAGATTAATCGCCGATGGGATTATTTTGGAATGTCACTGAATTATAAGCGAGGACATGGGCATATACTTGTGTCGTATCTTGCATAATTTGCTTTTGATATATTACACTAATTATATCCATAAATAAGTCATCAATATGCTGTAATTATTGGTGTAATGGTATGTTTGAAATGGCGCTTTTTACGCAATTTAAATTGCCCTTTTCTTGATATAGTTTAATTTAAAATTTTGGGTGCTGTAAGCTGTGACGAATTTGTTGATAAAAATTATTATAGTGACTCTATTTTATATCAATTGATCAATTTTGATAAACGAGATATTTTGCTTATCTTATCAGTTTTATTTTCGTGTGTACCATTTTTAGTACTGTATAAAATTTCAAGATACATGTTTGCATATCATGTTGTTAACGAATTATTTAAATATTGCGTAATTTTAATATTAATGTCAACTATAATACTGGTAATTCTTCTATATTTCACGTTACCTTATATCTATTTTATAGTAATTTTTAGGGATGTAACGATACATGATATTGCCGATACGATACAGATACCGATATTTATAGTAATATATCGGCGATACCGATACCGATACCGATATCGATGGCTTGGTAGAAAAATAAATAGTGAATTATGCATAAAAAGTTACCAACATTTAACAGAGACTCAACTGTCAATCGTATTCTTTTAAATAAAAATGCCAAATCAAAAAACAACAAAACCATTTATTTAAGTATTATTATTTTTAAAAGTCAGTTAAACTTTAAGTAATACACATACAATCAGTACCTAATAAAAGTTTACTATTGGTAGAGTTTTTTCAGAAAACAAAGTGCGCACGCGCGGGCGGCCTCCCGCATCGTTCATTGGGCGCGGTTTTTTGAATTGTTTATATCGGTATCGGTTGTTTTACTATCGGCGATACCGATATATCGGCTTGCCGATTATATCGGCCGATATATCGGTATCGGTATCGGTATCGTTACATCCCTAGTAATTTTCATTTTTAAATAAAATAAAGCACAAAAGGATACGGTAACTAATTACTAGTACTCGTACTTACTACAAGATACCTATAAGAATATATTCATGCTTTTATTATAAGCTATTAAAAATACACAAGAAAAATGATTGCCATCGCTTTCATGTAAGTACGGCTAAACGGTATTATTTACAATTTGTGGAGAGATGAAAGAGAAAGTTAATTAAGGCACAAATTAGTGCGTCCCGTAATAAATATACATCTGAATTCTGAATATCACTTTGAGAGGTTTTCAAGTTTCAATTATGTGTATGCCTTATTTATGGCGATAAAACTTCCTTACTGCGCTTATAAGGTTGACTTTTCCAAAATTTATGTCTTTTTAAAGCTTGTTATTACTACTCAATTTTGGCCAGTTTAAAAATACTCGATAATAGGCAAATTTGTTGTTGAAAACTCGTTTGAAAGTTTTAACGTAAACAAAGTATATATTTGTAAACAATATAATTTGTTGGTTATAAATACAACGCACGCTCCGTTTATCGATGCAGCGATGCTTGCGCTTCGCTTATGTTGCATAACTATTTTTATTTTACAATCTGTGTACACTATACTTCACTCTTCAGTAAATATGCACATTATATCTAAACGCTAGGCATGTACAAATTAAGAAGTGTTCGCTATTGACACATTGTATAATCAACGCCGAGTTGCGGGTGCGTATTCATACAAGTGTTATCAAGGCTATTTGGTCATTAAACTGGAACGTAGTGTGATAAATAGGGCATTCTGTTTAAGGTTGTTAGGCCAGTAACCCGCTTTACAAGTGGCTCACTATTCCCGCTCCAAAGATAGGTAATTAGGCATACGTCGATAGCGACGCGTTGCATAAGTCACTTATCCAAATGCAGTGACCAATGCGCCTCGCTTATCGACGCTCGTGGATTCGAAAATATTTGGCAATTAGCGTTATCTTTGGCCTGTAACATATCACATAGTTTGCCTCCGGGAGCGCGCCGCTCAGTACGTGCACCACCGTCCGCCTCGGTGGTCATCGGCCTCCCGTTGGTAAGTTTTGCAAGTCCAGTTAGTCGGACCACTCGCACGCATTAATATTCCGCTCCGGTAATTGCACACCTAGTCGCTGATTCACCGAGCTACGTGTATGTACTTTTTTCGTCCCCATCATAAAAATATACTCGGAGACGCGGTTTGAAAGAGCGCCAGATAAAAAAACTAGCCACCTTCATCTACATTTGAATTGTAAAATGTAAATAAAGACTTTAAAAACATCACGCACGAGACAAAGACATTCCGTCGCCGGGGTGAGAGGGAATCTTCGGAGGAGGGCGACGTGCAGACGGCTCTCGTCGTGTGTAAATGTGTACCGTATAAAAAACGGATAGGCGGCCAATAAAAACCCCGTAGGGAGATGTCGAGGGGCGGGCGAAGCGGGTGCTGTGCACCGCGGCTGCAATTGCACGCTGCAGTCTCTCAGCGCCGGGCTGGGTGCGCGCACGCAGCTTTATATCCAGTTTCTCCCGAAAGCATGCGCACAACTCGCCTCGAGTGCGTCGACTTCCAAGTTCGTTTTCGCGATCGCTAATCATCATTCCTTGCCGGAAGCGTTCTTTGAGCTTCGCGTGCATTTTGTTTCCGCTCCGTCGGTCGCGTCCACTTAGGGGTTGATCACTATATCGTATTCGGTATTCGAGCGTTATGACGTGAGTTACATCGGTTGCATATAAATGATGTTTGCTATAGCCGTTTTATAATTGTTATTTGTATTGTCGCAGGGCACCCGTCGTCGCGGCGGTATCAGCGGGCGGGGAGGCGGGTCCCGACGGCCCTGCACCCGAGGAAAGCATGAAAGGCGTGGAGGCCACACCAGAGGAACAAGAACGGTTAGCAGCCGGAAATAACAATGGTTCCCTCGACTGCAAGCTGCCACCGGAGCAGCCGCGCAATGCGTTCCACTCAACGCGCGTGTTCATGTTGGTGTTTCTGGGGGGATGGGTGCTGCAGGGCATGTTCCTCACGTACTTCGTGAGCGTGACGACAACGGTGGAGAAATTGTATAAGGTTGAATCGAAGACGACGGGAATATTGTTGTCGGCGACGGAGATCGGCCAGATATGTACGGCGCTGTTTCTTACATACTTGGCGGGGCGCGGGCACCGGCCGAGGTGGATCGGGTGTATGATGCTGGTGCTGGCCGTGGGGGTGATCGGGTGCGTGGTGCCGCACATGCTGTACGGCACGAGGCTTATGGACGTGCATTTAAAATCGCACAGGGCGGAGGCCGCGCCTGTATGTTCGGCCGATAATGCGTCGAACGCGTGTGATGACGCTCACATGCAGAGCACGGCGGCGAGGTCTTCCATCACGGCGGTGGTGATCCCGTGGCTCTTCGTGTGCCTGCTGGTGGTCGGCGTGGGACAGACCGGCATCGCCACGCTGGGCATACCCTATGTGGATGACAACGTTGGCAGCAGACAGTCGCCGCTGTATATGGGTGAGTTGATTATTCATTCTTATCTTTAACCTCTTATTGATTTATAATAAGTACATACGATTAATTCATATTCATAAGATTAGTTGCATGTATTGTAAAATTAAATTCCTATAGCAAACCAACTTAAAAACAATTTAATAACAAAAAGCAATATAATCACAACAATTGTGTCAATTTAAATTCATTAAATGCACGCTTCTCAAACTTCATCATTATCTAAAGCTCTATAATGATCGATCGACCGCTATGTTTTGACCTACAACGAATTCGGCTGGACAAACCGCAAAAACGACTAGCCGAGACGTGTTCTTAGCGACACGATATCATATGCGAAATTGCATATAATAACCGACACAGCCATGCAGCACTGTAATCTTCTTGTAACTTGCATCTTACTCTCACTGGCGATGTTCGAGCGAAGCGATTATGTCAATTGTGAAGAATTGCCATAATAGAGGCCTATGCTTTCGCAGGAATACGCTCATTACTTTTACTTTAGCTGTAATGGCGGATTAGAACAAGTACTAGCTAGTGAAGACGATCCAATTTCTTGTACTTATAGAACTAGAATATTGGACTGGTTTCGACATTCGTTAATAATAATTATTGACTTTTACCACAGGTTTTACTTCCTATCCTATTATTATGACATCAGATTGAAACCTAACATAGCAAAGCAATAATATTAAAATTTAAAATATACTTCACCACAAATAAATCACTACATAGTATAAAACAAAGTCGCTTTCTCTGTCCCTATGTCCCTATATCCCTATGTCCCTTTGTATGCTTAAATCTTTAAAACTACGCAACGGATTTTGATGCGGTTTTTTTGAAGTGAAAACTTCTTTAGCGGCGTTGGGTATAAAATCTTAAACTCGCGTCAGGACACGTGACCTGATCGAAAAAGCGTAAGACGGATGGATATCAAACATGCTCAACGTTAATAATCAAGTTTTCACTTCTGCCGGTACTCCCGGAGTGCAACCCGTCTTTTTTTTAATAGATAGAATGATTCAAGAGGAAGGTTTTAGTATATAATTTATTAGGTTTTAGACAAAGCGGGCGAAGCCGCGGGCGGTAAGCTAGTACACGATAAATCTATACAGTCAGATCAGATGCAATTCTCTATAAGAAATCCAAAAATGTTTTTTGGCATTGCGCCTCATGCATTTGTATGTAAAAAATACAAGAGCAATAATGTTGATGTATCGATGCGGATGGTATTATAGCCATTGTTTCAGTTTCCATTGCAAACGGGTTTAGCCGGACCTGGGGTACATACATACATACACAATGCACATACAATATACAAGACGTAAATAAATCTACGTAGATGGCTGATTTTAGACTGTAAACAATATTGAATGTAAAAGTATAATTTATTTAGTAACGAAAAATGGAGAGATTTTATAGTTTACAAAAAGATAATATAATAAAAACGACTTATTAAAAAATATACCTGAATTTCTATATTATGTAAAGTGCAGACTTAAGGCAATCAAAGATTAATACTTTATTAGCTTTTAAAAAAAAAATATTATTCATTTTTAAATTGATATTGCATACAATGTCTTGTTTAGTCTACAATAACGATGTAAAATTATAGTCTGACGAGGTTTACGTTACAAAAAATAAAATCCACCCAGTTTTATGCACGGTTAATAAAACTACCTATGAATAATTTTATGCCCTTAAAATAAATTTCTTTGGGACATAAAATTTTTATTTATGGATGTATTAACCCGTTGTAATAGCGGGAAAGGATCTATTTGCGATATTGTAAGGATATCTGCATGATTTTATGTAGTAGGTACATTGTTAGGTAGATTGTTAAAATAATTATTAGCTTAAAAAGCCTTTTAAATTATTTGTACTGTAATATGTTTGAAAAAGTCTTGAATCTTTCATTGAAGACTTTTTCAATCTTGTATTTCATAACTTTTTCATTAATAGAATTTTTTCATGAAACTGTATCTTTCTTGAACTCAGACTGTTAATTTTTAGTTATGAATGCTACTAGTACTGCCAAACTTAAAATCTATCTGTTGCATTGCTTTTGAACTTGGGAGGTAGTCAATTCTTGGTTAAATTTCCTAAAATTTATCCTCAATATGAAATTAATTTGCTCCATTCCACGTGCTGTAACCTTAATTGATGTTATTTATTCCCTCTAAATTTTTTAAGTAGGAAAATGAATTCGCTAAATTTGAAATTAATTATATCTCACGTCTTCTAATCACGTCACTATGTTTTCTTTTTGCGACTTTGGTAATTTAAACAAAAAATAACGCAATTAACATCGCAATTCAATATTGTACTCTCTTCCCTTACAATAAGATACATATTGTTGGAACGCGCAAATTTCTGTAGAAAATTATAGAGCCTATAATCTTAATTGTTCGGTATCGGTCGGTATGTCCACTTTAAACACGAAATCGCTTATTATGACACGTGTAAGTTAATCGCCTGCGGTCACTTTGTGCAATATGCCCTACATCTTTAATTTCTACTACAATAATTAAGAGGATCTATTCGTAAAACTTGTATGGCTACTTGCGATTCAAAGCGAATCGCCTTATGGAAATCCCCATTTGGCAGGTTTAGCTTGGTTTTATACTGACTTAGAAATTGTACACCTTTCGTCGCGAATATTGAAAATGTTATTCTGATGTATTTACTGTTTAATACTGCGGAGGATCAGTGCGAATGAAGAGTCATGGAATGTTAATTTTTGTAACAGTCTAAAATGTAACAAGTTATCATTCCTTTACCTGATACTTTATTATATCCTACGTACTGTAAACTATTCGTAAACACAAACTAATTTTTGTGAAACACATATTTTGCTGTCCAAAGAGAAGAATGTCTGTAGCTAAGTCTAAATGTATGGAATTTAGACTTAGCTACTGACATTAGCAGTCGTAGGGCCCTTCATCACATACAACAACGATGCCAGTATTCCTAAGCTACTATGCTCTTTTTGCAATAAACACATTGAACATACAGAGCGGTGCCTACAATGGATACCCAATCACGATCGGATGTCACCAATTACTGGGTTTCACAACGAGATAGGCGCTGAATTGAACATAACAATTATGCAACCATGCAATTGTAGTTAGCGCGCGTACGTTTACGAAATGTGCCATGTGCATGTGCATATGCATGTATGGATGTATGTGTATGTGTGCTATTTCAGTTGTGCATCTGTGTCACTGGGACGGGACGTCTCGTCGCCACTTCAGCTTGTTAAGTCGTCTGACATTTTTCATACTCCTCTTCGGGAGTTATGATGGCCTGGTACTTGGATGCGTTGCGTCATAGGTTATTTTTATTTAATTAAATGTGTATAATAATTATGTATGTGATTAGAGAGTATAGCATCAGATGCTGAACAATTCGCGACAGTAGGTTTGCTGAAAATTCTGAAAGAAAATGTTAGAATCACTGTTTCATCACAATCTTCATACAGAACGTTATTCTTATTAGTAGATGGACATTATAATTTGTAATTGAAGTCATGTTTAACGTTTTCTGTTAATTTAGCCTCTACAAAAGATCCTTCTTATTCATAAAACAATAATGTGGCTCTTAGTTTTACTACTGTCTTAGTGCAATTAAAACTTTATGAAAACATTAATGAACATTGCGATAACAGTAAAAACAGACTATCGCATACTACCTTAATCTAGCCTCTTCACTATATTTTTCCTGTTGACGCATACAATTTCTCTGAAATTTATCTCAACGCTAACGGTAGGAGGATGCTCGTTAAAATTTCGCACATATTTTCGGGTTTCGATGAACTCTGGTGAGCAGCTTCGGTATTATTTAGTACTTTTTGATTTTCTTTGTTTTATTAAGAACATCCAAATGATCATCAAATCATCTGCTTTGCGAATGGGTGGTAAATGTTAAAAATATGTAATGACGATTCGAAAGTGCTTCTAAAAGAAGTCTTATTGAAAAAATAAATGTTTGAGTCCATACACACGTAGACTAATTCTTAATTTAATACGATCACTCGTTTTATAATTTAATTAATACTAATGAAAAACTTTTTCAAGTTTTACGGCCGTTATTTTAATAATTATTCTCAATAATGAGTTTATAAACGAAAGCCCATTACTGAAAGTATACAAATATCTATCTTCCATGCTCCACGTTGGATTGGGAACGCGAGACTATAGAAGAAGTCTATTTACGTATTTCGGAGAAATTTCCAAATATATAGAGCAAGGGCTTGCTTATTGTATGTTTTGTCTTATGTAAAACAGTTGTTTTTAATCGTCAGTTTGATTGTTTTAGTGTAGATTTAAAGAGGTTGATATTCCATTGGACAAAATATTTGTGAAAACATGGGATGTTTAATTATCGATTAATTTCTAATTTAGATCTAAACTTAAATAGGATAGATTTGTTCTTTAGTTGTTTGTTTATCAACACAAAAGCTACTTGACTGATATTATTATGATACTATAGGAAAGCTTCATTTTACTGACGAAACCGGGATAAGCGGTAAGCGGTTATATCATAGGTATATTACCCAGTGGAATTCCAGATGTTTCCATAAATAAGAAAGTTTGTTGAAACATCGAAAGCAAAGTGATGGACTTATCGTTGCTCGATAAATATTGGCGCGGTTGACGTAGGTCAGTGACAAATGGATCGATTAGATTACTTATCAAAAGATATGTGATACTTTGCTAAATTGTTACAATGTAATTGTAGTATTTACCTCAAGATGACTCTTATTATACACGAAAAAAACGACAGTAGCTTTTACAAGGGTAAAAAAAAATATATTTTTTTAACCCTTGTAAAAGCTACTGTCGTTTTTCTTTAGTAAAATAGCTTGAAAGTGTATGAGATATATTTAAATTTTAATAAATAAATATCACACTCCTTAACACTACATGGAGCTTTGATCAAATAATTGAGATACTGTGAATAAAAATATCAATAAAAATCAGGAGAGCGCTTTAATGGATTCTCTGACATGAATAATAAAATCGCAATAAATAATATTTCCAATTTTTCGTACTTTTGTAAAGCTCTATGTTAATAAACAAATTCTTAGAACGAATGTTTTAACCCGATTTCGTTTGGTTTTTTATTAGTCATTTTTCAGAAAATTCGTTATTCAGTTCATTGACCGCAAGCCTAGCCAATATTTACATTTGGCAATACATTCATTAAACTTTCAAATGCTTGAGTAATTATAGTGATTAATTATTACGTGTAATTTTCCTTGCTATTGACTATTCTAATTTATTATACTTATGTATGTATAGTTTCTAGTATAGTATTATATTATCTGTGTATAAGTTTGTACGGTAAATGGTTTAACTGTAATTTTTGGAAACAAAAGACACGGAATTTAACTAACTCTGTGAAATTTGTAAAATTGCGACAGTTGTAATGATAGAGCCCTGATAGAGCTCATCAAATACCAAAAAATATATCATCTTTAATTTATTATAGAATACATGGCTCTTTAACCTACTCACGTACTTGCAGCTGGGGCAATATTGGAATTGCACCCTTAATTGGCTCCTTAATTGATGTGTTTAGGCAAGCAGGGGCAATTGAGAGAACAGCTGAAATTGCTTTGGCTGCCGTGCATCCGAGATTGTTCCAATATTGCCCCTGCGGCAGGTATGTGAGTAGCCGGCTTTACACGTTTTCCATTCAAATATAATTTGACAAACAAAACAACAAACAGTAGGTAGGTAAATAGTTGAAATATTTACGTCTCGAAGTCGATTAGTTTTTATTTATTTATGTGTTCGTATGTCAAAGTTACGTTTATTTTTAGTTATTTTTTTTTAACCATGTAAATTTTATTTATTATACCTACATCTTATTTGTTCCGGTTGTGAGCATTTATAAAATTTATACGATGTATTAAAATTATCTGCAGTTGTAATCTAGTCGTGGTTTAATTGCGTTGTAAATATCGTACTGGTATTTGACTTTCGTTTAGTGAAGTATTATTATTGGTTTTGTTTCAATGGTTAGCGGGATATAGCTTTTGGTTATTGTTAAAGTCGGATTTTAAGTTGGCGTTAGTATGTCTTACCTATAAAAAAGCTTTTTCGAACTCCGAAAAATTATCAATTACTAAGGTAGGTAAATTAAATAACATTTAAAAAAAATTATATTTTGAAGTCTATGATATACCATCTGATATTCTATTTAAATTATTTGCGTTGCAGGTTGCATTAAGTCCTTTACACCTATGTATATAAAATATGTACAAGACTTAACGCAAATAAGCTGAAAGTATAAAATCTCAAAATCCCGGTTATTATACGACATGTTGCTGAAGTTCAGAGCAGAAATCGTCTGTACGCCTACCTAGTTAAAGTAGGTATCAAATAATAATTTGAGTGGTAAAACTGACATAATCGGGTTATCATCAAGAGCTAAAGTAACCTTATTATATAAATTATTGTGCGTACTTACCGCTTTTGTGTTTCTAGGTTCTGCCCTAAAAACTATTATCTAAATTGCATCGCACTTAATTAACAACCGTTTAGGATTAAATACCAAGTGATAAATATTATGCAATGTTTAGATTAAATGTAGTGCAAACCCTTGTAAATAACTTGAATGAGAAATGGTTGAAATAGTGAGAGTTTATAAACCACATTAATTAATGAAAAAAATCATAAGAACTGAAAAAAAGCAAAAAAACGGCATCGATTGATATAATTGATATAAGGGAAAGCTAATAAAAAACATACACTAATACTACAAAGACCAAATTTTTGAAACTTCACCCATCTCAAAGAAACTAGATCCTCCACCCCGAGTAACATAGTAGAGAAATATTATTACGTAACCATTTTATACGAAAAAATAACAACAAAAATAACACTTTATTGCACAATGCACAGATACAATTGACCCACCCAAACAAAAAGAAGAAACCCGTCCAAATTCCAAAACCAGAGTCCAAACGCTCTAAAACGATTTCTAAATAAAACTATATTCAAAATATAAAAATTGTCAAAGAACAAAGGTACCAAAAGTGCATCTCTCACACATGCACGTATCACGCAATCTCGTCACGTCTCTAGCTAGTGTACAAAAACAGGACTTTCTTTACGCCAATCAGAACATGTGGCCGCCATTGTTTACATGTAAACAGATTTGTGAATGTGTTTTTTGTAGCGTAGGTGCTCTATGCGGGTAAGAAAGGATTCGTTTCGAGATAGGTGGGTGTGAATTTTTAGTGGATAATGAAAACTGTGAGAATAAAGTATTAGAATATTGATGCTCTTTGGCGCTATGAACATAACAATGAGTAGTGTTCATCTCGTCAACAAGTAGTAGCTGATTACATTGCAGCTGCGATTCATAAAAGACACATAAAAAGCAACGAGAATGCAGGCATTTATATTTTAAATTTGAGTAGGTACAAAAAAATTAACGGAATTAATGTCGCGTGAAGCTTTAAACGAGTTGCAAATAATTTTAATTACGCAATTAGTCATTTTTGACCGTCCAATAGTTTTAATTCGGGAATACAGTGCTCCAAGTTAATTACGTTTGGAAACCGGTAAAAACTGTTATACAGATGCACACGCATTTATCAGATAAAAACAGTTCAGGCGAGATTAATTCATAATTAAAAGAAATACAGCCTGTAATAGCGTGGATGCTTTTCGTAGATAACGAAGTATTACGGCACGCAGAGGGCACTTAAAAGATAATAAAAGTTGCAACAAGCCGCTTGGCGCACATTTTCGAAAACGCTCACGAGTATCATTATTTATTACCGAAGCGTATGATGATAATAGGAATATGTTTTATATTCTCTTCATCGTGAGGCAGGCGGACCAAAATGCAGTCAGTGCATTTTTTTGGCAAGCGATACTGACGATTTCTCCGAATGATTGCGTTTGGAACTTAAGTACCTGATTGTTTTTCGGTCAATCACCCGGTTGCTTGTAACTCGTGTGTTAGTTCGTATTATCATTTATCTTGTTTGAATTTGATTGTTCTGACTGAAATATTGTGACAAAAACCTTCAATACTGCAACAGTTATATGGAGATAGTTCTCAGATCAATTTCATCTTATCTGCATTGTTTTTCTTTTGTTATGCAAGTTACACAATATGTCTATGTTGTCCGTGTGACATCTTCATTGTTGCCTCTGATTGCCGTCTAGTTGAACGAACTGTAATGAGACTTCAATCTTTCTTAGCTTTATTGAAACGGATCGCAGTCGAGCTTGTGTTCATATCAATTATTAATAATGAATGTCTCGGCTCCCTCATTAAAATCGTTAATGTTAAGTGCGTCGCCGGCTCCAGTAGGATTACCATGAAATAATTTAATTCTAACATGCAAGTTACGTGCTGCGTTTCATTGAAGCGTCTTCGTCTCGAATTTCAAAGCCTCCAATTTAGGATTAGGTATATTCGTAGTTACTGTATTAGAACGTATATTAGTAAGATATTTTATTACAAATATTTGCAATTGTAATTAATCATAATAAGGAGTTTTAGTAACTTGAAAGAAAAAGCCTTGTCTTGAATGTCTTATAAAATATTTTTCTCTTTTGTTCACAGCAATCACAATCGGAATCAGAGTAATAGGACCTGCTCTAGGATTTCTCCTTGGAGCCTTATGTACGAGGGTTTACGTCGATCCATTAAAAGACCCTGGCTATGAATACAGTGACCCAAGATGGGTTGGAGCTTGGTGGCTCGGTAAGTCAGTTTTTTTATTAAGATAAATACTCTAGCTATTAAACCAAAGAAATATAATCGCAGACCCCACAAACAATAAAAACATAATAATATGCCTCACCTTGGTTATTTAATGCATGTCGTCAATCTTTTAAAATGCTTAATATTTAACCTGAGTTACTTGAGTGTTAAATCTTGTACCCCATAATGTATGTTCCCTTACGTGACTTCGTTCAAAGTTCATCCGGCAACGGACATATTTATTGTTATTGGTAAACGTTCAGTCTTCCAGCGAACTGTACCGGTATAATGTTCCCATTGAAACATCCTCTACGGTGTGGGAGCTGGAATTCCTCCATACACACATCGCGGAACTGTCAGCTACCGTTACACAACCATTGGCTCGGATTTGCGCGCAAAATCCACGAAGAAAGCACCGTCGTGACTTACATACTAATTGAATGCGTATGACGAAGTGATATTGCAGCGCTGGTTAACAATGACATCTTTATTACGCACTGGGCAGAGTTTGCAGTCCTCTGGTTTTACAATTATGCTCAAGTAGAAATTTGCGCCGAGCGTGCCTCGACTAGCAATAGTTTGGATTCGCAAATTGTCGAATGGTTCCGCGTATTTCCTTATTGTTTCAGTTATAAGTTCATCGATGGAGACTGAATTTTAATACCCGTTTTATGGATATTCGCTACCGGCTTTACTATTCCCTTTATACACTGTAAAGCACGTTGAATTTAAAATTATTATCCTTAACTTAACGTGCACCGTGATTTAGATTTCTTCACGTTTGCTTTATATTAGAGAAAGGAAAACCAGTTAACGTATGTCTAGTTTACTCAAATATTTACCGACTTCTCTGAATCGGTATGTTTTCTACTTTATTTTATTACATGCTTTTATGTTATCAAGCATGTAGTCTTATGTACTCAGATAGTAGTGACAGTTATAAATTCCATTCATATCCTTTATCGGCAATAATATTTTAGCGTGTTCAACTCTGTTTATCGGTTCAGTGTAAATTGTTAATACTAATTTAGCATAAAGTTTCACTCTTATTTTCAAAAGTTGTTCGAACGCAAATGATTTATCGGTAGCATAATTTAGTATAATGTTTGCAATGTTGTGCAAAGATAGGCGAATTGAAATCAGCTGCTCGGCGGCAGCAACGCGATGCAATTTTCTCTCAGCTTTCGCTTTTTCTCGGCTCACATCGTCACGGACGCACGTTTTGTGTTATATAATGTGTTACATCACGGCACGTCACCTCGACTAAAATAAGCGTTCTATCCACACGGTCACGGCCAAGGCTGCGCGCCTCGTTGTCGACAATTATGCCATCGCCAGCCGTAATGAGCATTTAGTGGGTGGACACGCGAGCACTTTTACTTTTAAAACGGTCTAGTGACCTCGCTCTATGTCAAGAGGTTACTGTCTGGATGAAGTTTCTAAATATTCAACAGGTCTGCGTTCTATTTGTTAATGCGAACAATTTAAATCCTCGGACTTACCTATGTCTAGTGAATGGCCTTGACTCCACCGGCTGGCCTTCGAGCTGAGCCGATGTGGTCTGTTTTGATGTATCAGGATACATTTTGGCTCAGAGCTTTTTGTTTTGTAATTATGGGGATGTGCCCTCGGAGAATTCGCATTTGCATACGTATTGCCCGCAATAAAGAAAATTAACGTTGAATTTCTTTGTTTACTAAATGACTTGTGTGTCTCGAAGTATTTCCATGTGTATTTTACAACATTCAATAAGACGTCTTATGGTACGGGAGCTAGTAACGTTTTAAAAAAAAGTCATTTTAGTATAGTTGGGTTTTTGATATACTGTTTCTCTTGCTATTTCGGTTAGAGTCCGGGCTGTCTGGCTGGCGGTAGTGGTTGCGTTTATTAGTGCGCACAGGAAAATATACTTAACTTTAAAGTCATTTATTAACGCGTAAATTTTAATCTTTTGCCTTTAGATAGATCCATCAGACATAAATTTTTTATTGCAAGACGTTTTTTTCGTTGTTAAATAGGTGCCATACGCAATTTTTTATTTCAAAATCATTAAAATGTCATCGAAATAAGTGAAATTCCATCAACATGAGTCCCCGTGAAGGATAAGTAATCACTATGTTACTTATACTATATATAATATTCATTTTACTATTAACAATTTTTACCGAAATAGACATACTCTAACCGAAATAGGAAGAGAAACAGTATATCAAAGAACCAACTATACTAAAATTCTCTCTTATCAACGTTGCTAGCTCCTATACGATTATAAGTCATTAAAAATATGCAGGCTTTTTATTTGCTGTCGACAGCTGATGAAAACATTAGTATTATTTTATATTATTTTTATATCAATATCAGTTTCTTTATTTGTTTTTTCTGTGCTAGCTTTTACTTGGCAACTATTAATACTTAGTTGTTTCAGTAAGAAAAATATTACGAATAATTGCATTAGAAGGTTATTAGTATCGTCTTAATCTGATTTGTGTACGTGAAGTTTACGATTCGTCATTGAGTCATTGATATTTTTGGCTCTGAATCGATCGTTAATATGATAATTGTAATAATTGCTGTATTCCATAGCCATCTTCGATTAAACAATGTATGTGTGCTTTGCTCTTTATATGCTCCTTCCCGTTTTTTGCTCACGTATAGATTTTTTACTCGTGTTTGCAAGAATAATAAGCGTTCTGTATTTGGTGTACTGGATTCATTAGTATCATTCAATTTATGGTAATAGTTAAGCCCGATACATATAAACATGTTAAGTGCGTCGAGGCGTGTTGATTAATGGGTAAAATCAACTCGCTATAGCAAGTGGGAAGACTATGCGATTTATTGCTTACCCCAGGTGTACTTTAATGATTTGTATGTATAAGGTAATTATTATGTTGCGTGTCGGATTTTTCGAGTACCTTCCATTGTGGTGTTACCTTGAGAACGCTGATTGATAGTTTTGGCAAGTAATGAACAGACACCCACGTCGCTTGTTATTGTAAGGTTTTATCTTCTGTTATCTCCGCATTAATGTGTGTAATATCATCTTTTAGGGGTGGATGACGTGCGAAAACATTATCATAGTTATACATGAAGTATATTTAGCGTTTTTAACTTGGTTTATAATGATTCACTCTTTACACGTAATTACGAAGTAATGCATGCAAAAATTACATTGTTTGCAGAATTTAAAATGATATGCTTTCTCGGAACTTCTGCAATATGGATGTTTAAACAGTTTGAAAGTTCATGAATTTGACCTGAATTTTTGAATGTGTTGTTAAATACTTTGACATTACATACAGTGGGAAGTTTTGTGGATATATTTTACATATGTTGTATTTGTTTTAGGAATGGTATTCATAGCCGGCTTCATAGTGCTCCTCTCAGGGCTGATGTTCTGTTTCCCGCGACAAATAAGACAGAGTCCCGTGCCGCTGCCAATCATGAAGAGTAAAGAGAAGAATGAACCGTTGTTTAAAGGTAGGTATTATTCATTTATTTACTTAAGCAGATGTTTTTCTAATATGAAGCAGGGGTGGAACATTGAAAGAAATACTAAATGATTCCCTTAGGTTCTACCTTTTCTAACTTCTATTTAGTTTTCACATCTAACATCTAGCTGCCAAACTCCCCTTTTTCACCATTTTCAGACTTCTTCGCGACCATAAGGCCTGACCAACGTGTTCTGTGTTACACTGGCAGCGTTTACTCTTTTAACCATTTCTCCTATATTTACTATCCTGATACCAACAGTCATCTTCTTTTGTGCCAAATATTTATTTACCCACCCTGTATTGCCGATACCTTCTTTATTATTTATTCTACTATTCTCTATTCCAGATTTCTTCGCAACAATCAAACGGCAGCTCACGAATGACATCCTAATGTGGCGAACAGCCAGCTCCGTGCTCCACTTGATGCCCATCAGCGGAGTCTACTCGTTCCTGCCGAAATACTTGGAGAAGCAGTTCCGGCTGCCCACGCATGATGCCAATCTTGTCTCGGGTGAGGTACTATGGGGATAATGATGATAAAAAAGGAAAATAAGTAAAAATAAATTAGAAAGTGCAAATAGGCTTATTAAAAGAATTCAGGGTTCAGAGAAGGGTTATCTTCCAGGCAATGTGTCTTAGCTCGTAGGTTTTTAAATAGATGGTAGAAGTAAAAATAGGCAGTGTTGTACTTATTTTAGATCTTATCGTTTCATGATAGTATGCTAAGTTAGTAAGTCGAGGGTTATTTTGTTTTGATACTGATATTTTAACTTGATATAGTATATATATTACCTGGTATTATTTCATGTTTATTTATTTATTTATTTATTATACTTCATTGTACAAACATGAATGGACAAAGCAGAAAAAAAGAACAAAATCACAAAAAGGCATCATTTGTACAAAAAGCGGCCTTATTGCTGAACAGCAATCTCTACCAGGCAACCTGGTAGGAAAGGAAATGTAAGAAGGTCGTGGGATAGCGCAAAATAAATTTATTGTACATTTCAATTATGCATCTAAATTAAATATAAAATGTATAGTGTTACATACAAAAAATTTTGTACTTAGAATAAATATTACTTGTTTGTGCAATAGATTGATAGCGAAAATAAATTTTATATCTTCATGTGAATAATCGTGGTATCAAGTTATTATTTTATAACGCTCAGTTGGTCAAGGTTTCAACCGTATCCACTATATAATGTTTTTATAATTCACCGGCCAGAATAACTCTTTACTGAATTAATTATTTTTAATAAAAAGTAAGATTAAAAATAATATACTTTGTAGAGTAGTTATTTCAATATGTATTTTTGGGGTGAATATTTAGTTCTTTCATTATTTTTTCTCATAAACAAAGCAATTACAAATGTTAATTTGTCCTGTAGAGATTTATTATTTATGTATTATTCTTCAATAAAACTATACATAGAAAACTTATTGCTTATATAAGTATACAAAACAAAACAGTATAGTTTATTAGGCGGCCTTATCACTTAGAAGTGATCTCTTCCAGGCAACCTGGGCAAAAGGTGACAAGCTTACTAAAATGACAATGGTAGGTGGTAGAAAAAAAAGGCAAGGATAAAAAAAAAACAAAAAGAAGAGATATATATATTTCTTCCCAAGAAGTTAACTGCTAACGGTAATATTATAGCAGATAATATTATTAAGATGACTTTTAACAATAATTAAAATATTGTTATCATTATTTAAAAAAATGGTTGCCTGTAAAGTCGGTTTTACGGGCGAAGATTTTACGTGACAACGATCATAGTTGAGTGGGAGAGAGACGCAAGGCATTCGGCGGGCCTCTCTCTCGTTCGGTGACTCATCGTAACGTTACCGAGCGTTACACTTTTTCATAAGTGGCGCGGCTGGCAACCTAATTTAAGACGTTGTCACGTCAAAAATCTATTTAAATTTATGATAAATTGTACATAAAATGCACAGGCTTGTCTCTCTTTATACTATGCTTAAGTGAAACTTTTACACATAGATCGGTGGTAAAATTATTTCTTGGTCTAACGCTCGCCCGTTCGCCTCTTCGGTACAGTGATTACGGAAACCTAACTACTTCAAGAAAGTTCGTATCGATTAGAAATAAATATGAAGATAAAGTGTCCATCTTGTAGGCAACGCTGATCATCGACTCTACCTTAAATCTTAATATATCAACTTTTATTTAAAACTCACAGGACAATCGTTTTTGTAGGTGTAATCTAAGGAATCCTACTTCTATGTAAGCTGTGGTCACATGAATCTGGTTAAGGTTACGTGAACTTTTTTGAGATTTTATGTAATTTTCAGTAATTATGGAAAGACCTTTAAACGAATCCTTGAAAAAATAAAGAAAAAAATATAACAGCTGATAACAACAAGTAAAACAACGCTCCATTTCCAGGTCTTGGCGGCATCCTGGTGATGGGTCTGGGCATCATCACCTCCGGTGTGGTGATATTGAAGCTGGTCCCGAGCGCACGGCAAGTTGCCGCGTGGACTGCTGCGACCGCTGCTATATACAGTGCTGGTGAGTTCTGGAATGTTCTGGAAGGTTGTGGAAGGTTATGGAAGGTTCTGGAAGGTTATGGAAGGTTCTGGAAGGTTATGGAAGGTGGTGGAATGTTATGGAACTGGACAGGATTTGTGGAAGTGTTTGTTAGATATTGTTTAGTGTGGATAATGATTATTTAGTATGTTGAATGAGCACGTATGGGTACTTAAAATTCATAGAAATTTTATGGTGTATTTTTTACAATATTATAATAAAAAATGTGTAGTTGAAGAAGTAAAGTAAAAAAAGGTATCTTTTGTATTTTACGCTTCGGAGTTATAGACGAAACCACCGACGCATAATTAAGTCAATAACTGGCATTTGTAAAAAAAACAATAACTTTTTATTTACATATTTCCTAACAGAAATAATTACTTGTCAAAATAATCGAAAACAACAATAAAATAATCAACTCGTTTCACGCATCAAACATTGTATACTATACATGTATAATAATAGTTGATATTGAGCCACTTAGTACTTATTATACACGTGTCATGATTCAATTTGGTGCCTAGACTTTAATTGGCTGTTTTGGAACGATTCATGGCGTGGTACGCGTTTCTATTTGTGCTAACTAGACAGATAGATAAATGATTATTTATTGCACACACAAATAAATGAAAAATAACAAAAAAATACAGATAGAAGCACACAAAGAAAAGTATGTACAAATAAAGTAATTATCTAGCTGTGAAACCGCGACCGAAATCAAGTATTTCTATAGCTCATGTGTTATTTTGATGTACCTACAATCTATATTACTATAAAGTTTAATCTAAATTCGTCAAGCATTTTTTGTGAAAGAGTAACAAAGATATAGACATCCATCCTCATTAACTTTCGCATTTATAATATTTGTAGGATGTAATATAAAGAGGTTTGTGTATCGACTGTTTGTGACTTTGTAAGATGAAATCTCTGGGTTTAGTGAACTGATTCGAAAATTATTTTATCAATAGAAAGCAACGTTATCTGAGTGTCATAGGTTATATTTTATCTTGTTTTATCCGGGGTCAACCCAACAATTTATGAATACAAATAAATAAAATGTGAAAAAACTAATTACTAGTTAGGTATATTCTATATTGAATATGTAATTTATCTCTTGCCATTTTAAAATATGTTATTTAATAATAATAAATAAATACACTTTATTTAGCACCATATAAAAACAGACAATGTAACAAAAAGAAAAAGGCGATATAATGTAAAGCCAAAAAGGCGGCCTTATCGCTAGTGATTTCTACCAGGCAACCTATGGGTAGGATTTTGAATTATAAAAGGGGAAAAACTTTTCCCAATAACATAAATTCCCAAAATAAACAGTATGTTCATAGCTTCATAATGATTTCCAGGTATGATCCTCCTAATGTTCGTCAGTTGTCCTGAAGAGAGCTTCCGCGTCATCACCAAGGCGGAGATGGCCAATTTATCGTGCAGTGTCGACTGTCACTGTAAAAATGCTTCTTATAGTCCTGTTTGTGGACAGGTGAGAACTGAGAACACACACAAACGTGAATGTTTGCACACGTACACGTATATGTATTCGTACAAGCTCCTATACGTATGCAATATACAGGGTGTAATCGTTAAGTGTGCACAAGCGATTATTCCGTAACTAATGCACATATCAAAAAACTTTAAACTGATATCGAAAGTACTTAACCCAATGAGTAAAATGGCCATAATAAATTTTTAAAAATAAAACGATAAATATCCAAAAATGTTATATTAAACGCTCCCATACATTTTATTTCCCATACATTTTGTATTCATATTATATTTTCGAAGTGACGTCCTCATTGTGCAATGCAATGAGAAGCTCTATTTACAGTTTCTAAATGAACTTCCCTTCAAATTTGCGAAGTAATTAAAGCAGAAAACCAAAAAATGAAAGAAAAAGATAAAATCTTTCATATTAAATGTACATGGGATATTCATATCTCATACTAAATGTAAGAATTTAAAGTTATTTTTTTTAGATATTTCTCGTTTTATTTTTAAAAATTTATTATGGCCATTTTACTTATTAGATAAAGTATTAGTATTAAATATTATAATTATTATTTTACTTATTATGTTTCTCATTTCCATAATACTCGGGTACCACCAGAAGGACAGTACCCGGATCTTTGGAAGGCTTACGTGGGGACACGGATCCAACACGCAGAGGCCCTTTCGAGAATTTTAATGTGTTGTGGGACACCAGCCGCAGCCTGCCCATGACTGCACTATAGAGATACAGCCCTAGGCAGTCCGCGGCCGATGTAGGACTATTGCAGGGTATGGAAATCTAATAACTGGGCTATGGATTGGGATGCTAGATGGACTGGTATTGGGGACTATGGGAAACTATGGCACCTGCCTTTCTACTAAAAGAAAGTAAAAATATGTTGGCAGGTGGTGACTCGCCCTCTCACTGTATGGGCCCCCGAAATAAGTCGCTGCAATAGTGCGACAAGGGGGCAACATATTGTGAGCAGCTAAGGGTGGAGAGGCGTCCCTGGACTTTAAACTACGATCACGCGCTCCCTGAGGGTCCAGCATCACGTGCCCACTCGCCACTTACGCTTCGCATCCACCCTTCGAGCTAAAAGCTCTCGCGACTCCACTCTGGCCGGCCGGTTAAGGCAAGCCAGTGGTGGGGGTCCTGTCCTCGTCAGGCTTCACTCCGACCGGCCGGTGAAGGCGAGCCGGAGATGAAGACAGGGGCCTCCCCCGGGAGCACTCGGTTCCCGCGGGGTCGCTACTCCCCGACACCCCGCCACAAGGTGTCCTGCGGGTTGACTGATTGCACGGGTGGAATATCTGTTGTCACGTAGACAACAGATATTCCAACCGTGGGCGATGGGGTCGTCACATCCCTACGCCCTTACTTATTATTATTATTACATTTTACTTAGTACTTTCGATATCAGTTTAAAGTTTTTTGATATCTGTAATAGTTACGGAATAATCGCCTGTGCGCACTTAACGATTACACCCTGTATACACATGTAAACATGTACACGCATACACATACACGCATAATAACGCACGCGTGTCCGTATTGAGAGCGTATGCGTATACAAATGAACGTTTTAATAGATCGTTTTTGTGAGTGTGAACGTCCGTTTGTACTCTACTCACCCATACACTTTTCTATAATTTAATGTAATTGTCATTTACACTAAAATTGACAAAGAATTAATTAGACTTTTGCTTTATAGTGGAAAACATATTTCATCGGATTGGAAAATTCTGTAGCTATAGTAACATCTCTAAATATTTCTAATTAATAATATTAAGTTCTTTCATTTAATCCAGTATGTAGCTAGTAAAATAACAGAAAAGTAAAATATTAAAATCAACATGCAATTTTGAACCTTATCTCCTTGGATTAAAGTGCACATTAATTCCAGGACTCATACACATACATGTCGCCGTGCCAAGCGGGTTGCTTGAGCAGCAAGCAGTTGGACAATAGCACGTGGTTGTATTATAATTGTTCCTGTGTTGATGGCGATCTACAAGGACTTAAGGCTTATAAGACGTGAGTTTTTAATTAAATAAATAAATAATTTATTTTCATATAATAATTTTACAAATTAAAGTGATCCAGGCTCCTAAGATAGTAAGAACTGTTTTTCAGGAGCCTTTATATGCTAGTGTATATGCTTATAGAAAACAGTTTTTTAGTGTCTTTTTTGTAATCTTTTTTCCTAATTTTTCCTTAAATTTCCAGATTATTAATTTCTTTATAAATTTGTAGCCAATAATCATTAGTCAGTATTAATAGTCATCAGTGCGGTCAGTTTGTTTCGAAAAAAAAATATCTATAACAAATACATATATCTCTTCCAGAATCGAACGCTACGAGCTGAAGAACGCTACATACGACGATTCCCCGAACTGGAACGGTTTCGCCGTGACCGGCGAGTGCGGAGGTCCTTGCAACCAGATATACGTATTCATCGCGATATTCGCGGCCGTTATGTTCGTACATGCGAGTGGGGAAGTGGGTGCTGTGTTGCTGATCATACGGTGTACTGATAAGCACGGTGAGTGTGCGCGACTGTACTGCAGTGTGTATTTGACTTGTGTGTATGACTGTATCTGTAGTGTGTAGTACATTTGCAACCATATACAGTGGTGGTCACATAATTAAAGACACTAAGAGCATTTTATACTACCCAAGACACTTGTCTCAACATTTTTTTTTACACTATCATTGGAACTTGCTAAATAATTTTAAAATATTCAGGTATGTGTTGTCTCATGCTAAACTAAATTTTATCGACAAAACTTGTTGGTTTGATAGATTTTAATCGGTTCACCCTTACTACTAGCAGTTTTAACCTAGCAAAGGTCTGGCCATATAATTAAAGACATAAGACTCGCTTATAAGAAATATAAAAAATTATTATTTTTAGGAGATTATTTTTCCAACACAAAATGTCTGACGTATTTACAAAACATTTTTACACTTTTCGATATTTGGTTGCATGTCCTTTGGCAGTAATGACGGTTTACATCTCCTGGGCATTGAAGCAACTAATTTTGTACAAGTTGCATCACTAATTTGGTTCCATTCTTCGAAAATGCTTTGCGAAGTTAGTCGACGTTTGATGACCGCTTTGCCACGACTTCTTTCTTTCTTGATTCCATAAGTTTTCGTTCGGATTAAAATTCAGACTGTAGGGGAGCCAATCCAATACAGTTACAGATTGGTTCCTTAACAAGCATTTCACTACTTTTGCTGTGTGCTTAGGATCATTATCGTGTTGAAAAGTCCAAACAACAGGTAAATTTTCCTCCGCATAGGGCAGCATGGATTGCTCCAAAATATACTTGTAATGGAATTTATCCATGTTGCCTTCTGTCTCTTTGACAGGTCCAACGCCAAGTCCAGAAAAATAGCCCCACACTTTGATATTTCCACCCCCATGTATGACTACTTATTAGTGTATCTTAGATCCATTTTCTTATTGAGATGGCGTCTTACATATTCTTTTCTGACATAATTAATCATATTAATCTTAGTTTCATGCAAAAACAGCACATGTTTCCATTCTTGTTCAGTCCAGTGTTCGTATTTTGTAGCAAAGTCAAATCTTGCCTTCACATCTTGTTTTTTTCAAAAGTGGCACTTTACGAGATACTCTTCAGTGCAAGTTTTCCTCACACAGTCTCCGTCTAATAGGGAATATGCATAAAATTTAAAATGGCCTAAAATATTTTTTCTCGAATGCTTATTATCGTAATATTATAATGAAAAGGATTTTTTTTTTATTTACTTATTATTTAAACCCCTAACATAATATTCAAAAAGTGTAAAATAAGGGAGCGAAATTCAAACTTCCAAAACGCGCCACCATTGGTCGAACGAAATGTGACGTCATCTGACACGACATTGTATTCATCACTCCACAGTAAACACTAAGGTAAACACCCACTGGACGTGTCATGTGACGTCACGCAAAGTGCGCGCAATATGGCGGCGTTTGAACTGCTTTAATTTTTTAAAAGTTTTAAATTTTATTTTTAAAAATATCTAGAGTATTTTGAAGCCCATTAATATTTTTTTCTACATTATAAAATAGTAAACTATTAATTTAAGACAAAAAAGAAAAACATGAATATTCCCCACTGTCCTTGCAGACACCCCCTTCAAGCCTGCTGCACCATACAACTCTGAACTGTATCAGTTCCGACCGTTTAAATGGATCTTTTTTAGCCAACAACACCATTTTTGAATCTTTCGGCCGAGTAGTTTCACTTGGTTTTGCTTTTCTGAGTACGTTTTCGGTCGTGTGGAACATCTTGACATGTTTTATAGCATTGATAACCATATCATTGGAACAGTTTAATTATAATGGAAGTTAAAAATAATTTTTCTTGTGGACGAGTCGCAACTCTTGTTTTTAACCATAATAATTGATATAAAAACGATTAAACGTATGGATTTTAATTTTAAAAGTTAAAAATACTCAAAATAATTATGGAGTGTCAAGGATTTATGAAATTACGCGGCAAAACGAAGAAAATCACAATGCTGTTTCTTTTTATTTATAAAAAATTCTAACGCATTTCTTGTTGTCTTTAATTAAGTGGCCAGCTACACGTACGTAAACAAAGTTTGTGTTACATTCCCACAGAGAGCAAGTGTCGAAACTAACAAGGAATATAACTATTTTATGTCCCTCATTTTAAAGAACACATTGTCTTGTATGGTTTAATAAAAATAATACTAGATTAAATAACTTTTTCAGATAATTGTAGTTCCTAATGTAAATCTTTTATGGTCAATTAGGGGGTGTCTTTAATTATGTGACCACCACTGTATATGTGTACATTGGGATATTTGCCGCGGTTATGTTTGTACACGCGAGTGGAGAAGTGGGAGCCGTGTGCTGAAGCATGGTGAGTGTGCGCTACTGTACCCGTAGTGTGGGTGTACGCGACTGTACTGTAGTGTGAAGTAGAGTTGTGTGTGTGACTGTATCTGTAGTGTGTCGGAGAGTTGTGTGTGTGACTGTATCTGTAGTGTGTCGGAGAGTTGTGTGTGTGACTGTATCTGTAGTGTGTCGGAGAGTTGTGTGTGTGACTGTATCTGTAGTGTATCGGAGAGTTGTGTGTGTGATTGTATCTGTAGTGTGTCGGAGAGTTGTGTGTGTGCACGACTGTACATGTAGTGTGCGTGTGTTTGTGAGAGGTCGGGCGAGTGCGGCGGGTCTTCAATTGGATATATGAATTAATTGCAATATTCGCGGCCATGAGTGCGGTAGATTTGTGAGTGTGGGCGACTGTACGAGTGCAGCCGGCCCAGCATCCAAATAAACTGTGTTGATTGCGATGGCCCACTTACTTTTTCTTAGCTAGTTGATGTTTAACAAAAATTTAAGCTATTGTATAGCTTCTATCGCGGGCCTTGAGCGCGGGGACCGAATCCAGGAATTCCGTAACGAAAAAACCTCACGCTCCCCACTCCGACGGGCACGGAGGTGTGGCTCGAAGGCATAGCATGCAATAGCTTTACCGCGGCAGTCCCCGAGTGCCACACGTCTTTTTTATTTTAAAATCTCATTGTTTCCAGACAAAGCGATGGCGATGGGCGTGATCCAGTTCGCGATAGGCGTGTTCGGCAACGTGCCGTGCCCGATCGTGTTCGGCGCGGCCGTGGACGCGGCGTGCCGCCTGCGGGACGCGGCGTGCGGGCTGCTCGGCGCCTGCGCGTCGTACGACAGCGATCAGCTGCGACACTTCTTCCTGGGTGAGTGTGTGTGGCCAACGTGCGGGCTGCTCGGCGCCTGCGCGTCGTACGACAGCGATCAGCTGCGACACTTCTTCCTGGGTGAGTGTGTGTGGCCAACGTGCGGGCTGCTCGGCGCCTGCGCGTCGTACGACAGCGATCAGCTGCGACACTTCTTCCTGGGTGAGTGTGTGTGGCCAACGTGCGGGCTGCTCGGCGCCTGCGCGTCGTACGACAGCGATCAGCTGCGACACTTCTTCCTGGGTGAGTGTGTGTGGCCAACGTGCGGGCTGCTCGGCGCCTGCGCGTCGTACGACAGCGATCAGCTGCGACACTTCTTCCTGGGTGAGTGTGTGTGGCCAACGTGCGGGCTGCTCGGCGCCTGCGCGTCGTACGACAGCGATCAGCTGCGACACTTCTTCCTGGGTGAGTGTGTGTGGCCAACGTGCGGGCTGCTCGGCGCCTGCGCGTCGTACGACAGCGATCAGCTGCGACACTTCTTCCTGGGTGAGTGTGTGTGGCCAACGTGCGGGCTGCTCGGCGCCTGCGCGTCGTACGACAGCGATCAGCTGCGACACTTCTTCCTGGGTGAGTGTGTGTGGCCAACGTGCGGGCTGCTCGGCGCCTGCGCGTCGTACGACAGCGATCAGCTGCGACACTTCTTCCTGGGTGAGTGTGTGTGGCCAACGTGCGGGCTGCTCGGCGCCTGCGCGTCGTACGACAGCGATCAGCTGCGACACTTCTTCCTGGGTGAGTGTGTGTGGCCAACGTGCGGGCTGCTCGGCGCCTGCGCGTCGTACGACAGCGATCAGCTGCGACACTTCTTCCTGGGTGAGTGTGTGTGGCCAACGTGCGGGCTGCTCGGCGCCTGCGCGTCGTACGACAGCGATCAGCTGCGACACTTCTTCCTGGGTGAGTGTGTGTGGCCAACGTGCGGGCTGCTCGGCGCCTGCGCGTCGTACGACAGCGATCAGCTGCGACACTTCTTCCTGGGTGAGTGTGTGTGGCCAACGTGCGGGCTGCTCGGCGCCTGCGCGTCGTACGACAGCGATCAGCTGCGACACTTCTTCCTGGGTGAGTGTGTGTGGCCAACGTGCGGGCTGCTCGGCGCCTGCGCGTCGTACGACAGCGATCAGCTGCGACACTTCTTCCTGGGTGGGTGTGCTGGTTCTTCGCCGTGTTTCCCTTAGGGCCGATTTTTCAATGCTTGGATAAAACTTATTCGTCGAATAATGTATAAAACTAGCATTTTAAAAACGTATTCTAATTGCCCGTATTTGACAGTTTACGTGACATTTTAATATTTTATCCAAGCATTGAAAAATCGGTCCTTAGACACATAAAACTGAAAGAATAGAATTAATTCGATCGCTCTGGCGGGTCACGAGTGGCCGAGTTGGTCGGGCATCCGCCCCGGAATGGCGCGAAAGGATGCGGGTTCGAGTCCCGCCTCGTGATCGAATTTCTTCTATTCTTTATAAATTTATATTTATAAAGCATTTAAATGCCATAAAACCAAAAATATCAATTTGAACAGCTTCCTCTCAATCACCGATTTCGTCTGTCACTACAAGATATATAAAGTACTACAATTTAAAACTGCGATTTTACTATATAAATAATAAACAAATTCGATTTCATTTATCACACAGCGATCTCTAATGTCATTCATTATATCATATCACTGTTACGTTCGCTCACGAGATCACGTGGCCGCCAACGTGACTTGCGTGTTACTAGAGTCCATTTCAAGAAAGAAGTCCCGCAGACGCAGCGCTGTATGCGCGCGTAATAATGTTGGCAGGGTTAAATGTGGGGAAATCTGTAGGGGAAATTATGTATCGTTCATTTAATTTCATTTTTTTTTTTGACGTGACAACGTCTTAAATTAGGTTGCGACTGGGAGTCACTTATGAAAAAGTGTAACGCTCGGTAACGTTACGATGAGTCACCGAACGAGAGAGAGGCCCGCGGTCTGCCGCGCGCGCAGCACATAAATATTCTACCGAGAAAAAGACGTTGTCACGTAAAATCTTCGCCCGTAAAACCGACTTTACAGGCAACCATTTTTTTTTTATGTCAGAGCAAGCAAAGGAGCAGGTGGGCCACCTGATGTTAAGTGGTCACCACCGCCCATAAACACTTGTAACACTCTAGTGTTACAAGTGCTTTGCCGGCCTTTTATGGACAAATAAGCTCTCTTCTTGAAGGCCCCAATGTCGTAGTTGTTCGGAAACACCGCAGGTGGCAAATCGTTCCACAGTTTCACCGTACGCGGAAGGAAGTTGCGGGTGAAGCGGACAGTGGTGGAGCGCCAACCATCCAGATGGTGCGGATGGAACTGGTTTTTACGGCGTGTGGTCCGGTGGTGGAACTGTGCGGCTGGTAAAAGGTGGAACAATTCCTCAGAGCACTCCCCATAGTAGATTCTGTACAGTATACAGAGAGACGCAACGTCTCTTCGCACTGACAGTGGATCGAGCCTATCGGAAAGCCTACGGTCATCGACAATTCGAGCTGCTCGACGTTGGATGCGGTCAAGAGGAAGGAGTTGATACTGTGGGGCTCCGGCCCAGAGATGAGAACAGTACTCCATATGCGGTCGCACCTGAGCCTTGTACAGCTGAAGTCGGTGGGCCGGCTTGAAGTACTGTCTCGATCTACTGAGCACACCAAGTTTTTTCGAGGCTAATTTAGCCTTCGCTTCCAAATGACTGCGGAATTGAACGTCACTCGAGATTTCAACTCCGAGGATTCCGATTTTCGGCGATATACTAAGGGGAGCACTCTTAAACCGAGGTTCTACGACAAATGGGGTATTTTTAGCGGTGAACGCGCAAACCTGTGTCTTTAGGGGATTGAACTCGACAAGATTAAGTTCGCCCCAATCCGAGACTTCTTGGAGAGAAGACTCGACTTCAGACACAAGTTTGTTTCGACTCTCATTGAGGCTTTCCTTTGAGGTGTTTGCACGGCCGGGATAAAGAGCATCCCCCGTAGTGTCGTAAATAATTAAATTTTATAAACTACTACGACTCGAATATTTAGATAAAATAATTGATATTATGCAATGTATTGGCCGATCTCCCCATCTGTTAAATTAGTTCCATAATTGTCCGTAGGACTTCTTTCTTGAAATGGACTTTAAATAGCGTGCATGACAGACTTTTTCTTAATAACAAATCTTAATAGGTTAGGAGTGTCAGTTTCTATACATATCTTGTACTAGCTGCTCCGCGCGGTTTCACCCCCGTGGCTCCTTTCCTGTTGGTCGTAGCGTGATGATATATAGCCTACTAGATTTCCGCCCGCGGCTTCGCCCGCGTTTTCAAAGGAAAACCCGCATAGTTCCCGTTCCCGTGGGATTTCCGGGATAAAACCTATCCTATGTGTTAATCCAAGTTACCCTCTATATGTGTGCTAAATTTCATTGTAATCGGTTCAGTAGTTTTTGCGTGAAAGAGTAACAAACATCCATACATCCATACATCCATACATCCATACATCCATACATCCATACATCCATACATCCATACATCCATACTTACAAACTTTCGCCTTTATAATAGTATTAAGATAGCCTTCCTCGATAAATAGGCGAAAGAATTTTTCAAATCGGACCAGTAGTTCCCGAGATTAGCGCGTTCAAACAAACAAACTCTTCAGCTTTATAATATTAGTATAGATAAGGATAGAAGAGTAGCTCGTGTAGGTTGTGATTTGTGTACTGTAAATAATAAAGTAGAATGATTCGGTTCTTCGTTTGCTTTGATCGAAAAGGCTCCAAAATTACTTGATCAATTCAAAATTTTTTTGTCACTATTAAAAAACTCAAGCATGCCCAAGAAACATTCATTACTTTATAAAAAAAACGTACCCGAACTAATTCGCAAACCGCGATGAACAACAAGTTTTTAAGCTATTGCATAGCTTCTATCGCGGGCCTTGAGCGCGGGAACCGAATCGAGAAATTCCGTAACGAAAAAACCTCACGCTCCCCACTCCGACGGGCTCGGAGGTGTGGCTTGAAGGTATGCTATGCAATAGCTTTACCGCGGCAGTCCCCGAGTGCCACACGTCTTTTTTTTATAAACGAACGTAAACGCGAAATTTTATATTTATTTATACGACTTATCCTCATATATCATTATCTATTTCACAAATGTTAGTGTTAAGATATTATATAGATTAACAATGCATATATATATATTGTTCATTTGTGATGAGAAAAATAAATAAATTTAATTTAATTTAATTTAATTTATTTCAGGTCTATCCGCCGGGCTTATGTTCCTAGCGTTCATAATGGACATGCTAGTATGGAGCCGGGCGGGTCGTATCGACATGAACCCGTGTGAGGTATCAGAAGCCCCCCTCTCACCGCTGGCCAGCCCCCTCACACCCACCTCACCGGACACACAGCTCTGACAGAAAATAACGTATGAATCGCACCTGTGAAGTGGAATAGTGTTACGGAATAGTGCAACGGAATAGTGCAACGGAATAGTGGAACGGAATAGTGCAACGGAGTAGTGGAACGAAGTAGTGAAGCCCATTTGTGATAGTGAAACTCGCCCGTGAAAAAAGTGATGCCCATTTGAGGAATACATCTGATGATCTGCGAAACGCAATAGTGAAGCTTTTATTGATCTATTTGTGAAAAAATAGTGTATAAATCACCTGTTAAGTGTAATAGTGAAACAACAGTGAAGCCTATTTCTGAAATCCCTAGCGGTTGGTATTGGAACTCAACAATAATATAAAATAACGAGTGATATTTGAACTTCATTCTTCTAATAAAAAACAATTAACTAAAAATGAGAACATAAGCTGATCGCTAATAATTTTAATTGAATAAAGATAGGTCGTTTGTGAATCAACGCACGCACGTATAAATTAAAATCTATTCAATTTGAAAAAAAAAAAAAAATTGCGATCATTTTTATCAAATCAAGGTTAAAATTTGAATCGCTATAACTTCTTTATTATATTCGTGCGCCTTGTGCCTATTATTGAAACTTATTTGTGGTGATTTGCAATAATAATTACATTGTTTATGTATGTATGTTCTTTTGGATTTATATGAAGTTTCTAGAAGAAATTGTTTAAATTTAGTAGTATAAATATTTTGCTTCTTACTTGAATTTTAGTGCAATTTTACAAATGTATCTTTACGCTACTGGAATTTTGCAGTATATAAATACTGAAACATTTATTATGCTCCTATATTATAATTAAACATCGTTTGTTGTTTTTTTAGTACAATACGCTGCTAGTAAATATTATATTTATCAATATACTTATATTTTTTGTAGTAGAGGTGGGGTTTCGTGTAATAAATGGACTTCTAGAATAAAATATTTTTTCCATGGAATTAATAATAAAATATAGTGTGAATGTGCAATGTAGGGTGAAAAGAAGTATCTTAGTGGAATATTTTTACGGCGGGCATATGCTTATATGCTAGAGAATGACTGAATAGGCATATGCATTAAATTAATATAGTATGTATTTCATATATAAGTGTTTGTATCAACGATGTGTGTTCGCGGTAATGCATTTAACTGCCAAGTATCACATTTTTGGCAACTATTTAGTAAAATAACAAATAGAGCAGGCTCCAAGGAGATGTTCGTTTGCAAAAATAGCGGACCTAAATCTGACTTCTGATATATATTGTATAGATCCCAGACATCCTATAGACAGATGTTGCCAACCAGTTTTGTGGTCCCCCTCCCCCCACCCCGGTAATTAAATATGGCATACAAAGAAAAAAATAAAAATTTCCAAAACATGCCGTGTGGGGTATCAAATGAAAGAGCTTATTGAGTAGATCACGAATATATAGCATACTATAACATTTCTTACAATTTCTCTAAGATTTTTTAGAAAATTTACGAAAATGCTCCATTTTTGAGTTAACTTTAAACCACTATAGATTGAAAACTCATGAATATATTTTTTAAATTATTATTTTAAATAATTAACAATAGTCCATTGTTTACGATTCAATAGTTCGTAATATAATATAAGTGAGCTATATGTATGTGGTGGATTTGATGACCCCACAAAATGTTTTAAATTGCAAGGCGCAACTTTCACTGAAGTTACCGATTTGAAATCTAATCACACAGAGGCTGATTCAAGAATGTTCTGCCATATTTTTCATTCTGTCAAACACAACGACAGTGCAGAGATAATTATTCTAAGCCCTGACACCGATATTTTTGTATTAGGCCTTTATTTCTGGCATAAACTTGAAAATATACTCGCCATCTTTGAATGCTCCCCCCACTCCCCCATGCAACTATTTCACTGTACGAACTATTGAATCGTAAACAATGGACTATTGTTAATTATTTAAAATGATAATTTAAAAAATATATTCATGAGTTTTCAATCTATAGTGGTTTAAAGTTAACTCAAAAATGGAGCATTTTCGTAAATTTTCTAAAAAATCTTAGAGAAAGTGTAAGAAATGTTATAGTATGCTATATATTCGTGATCTACTCAATAAGCTCTTTCATTTGATACCCCACACGGCATGTTTTGGAAATTTTTATTTTTTTCTTTGTATGCCATATTTAATTACCGGGGTGGGGAGAGGGGGACCACAAAACTGGTTGGCAACATCTGTCTATAGGATGTCTGGGATCTATACAATATATATCAGAAGTCAGATTTAGGTCCGCTATTTTTGCAAACGAAACTCCACTGAGAGTCCGGTCTAAAAGGAATCGTGGTTTTATACAATTTTACATAATGTTTTTTCGTATTCTACTTTTTAGACCAGTGCTTAAGTGACTTTTGTTAATACGCTAAATATTTATACGAATTGCATAATATTTGTTATTTTATATGTTGCAAATATATTTGGGGGTTTACAACGATAATTTTCAGTCCCATGTAGTTAATGCTAGTAGCATTTTGCATAATCACAATTTGGGACTGATATATTATGTGCTGTTTCGCTGTCTTTGTGTGTTAAATAGTTACAATCATTTATATTCTTTTTAAACTTTAATACTTTTAAAATGGCGGTTTTCGTATGCCAATTGAAAAAAAGGTCCTTCGAGACCGCGACTTTTCTTATGCACATGTTAAAATATAATTTTGGTTAATTTACAATGTATGTATTTACTTTATATTTGTTGTGTTAAATATATATTATAAAAGAGCACATAAAGACAGCGCTCAGCAAAACATTTATATTTCGATTATTGCGAATTAAATGGCTAGTGATTAGACGTTTATTTTAGGGATAGTATTTTTAATTTTTTTGTAAATATATTAAGATGAAATATAATCACAATAGTAATATTTAATTGATAATATAATTTTTTACTTTACTTTAAAATTTACTCGCTCGAGCTATGGCCAGTCATAAAAATAGTTTATGAATGAAGCAGTGAATATTTTTTACTATTATTTTATCTGTATAATGAATTCAACGGTATTTTTTTAATATGTGAGACAAATCAAACATCACCAAATATTTATATATTCCATAATATTTTGCAAAATTCAATTCAAGTTTATAGAATTATTACATTATAAAAATATCGTTGTTGAAATGGATAGGATAATAGTTTTTTTTAGATAAATATTATATTTTTAATCGCCAGATTTTTACACAAATGACAGACTATAGTTCAGTGAATGATATACAATAAAAGGCTGGGCCAAGTGTAAACGTGTTATTATAAAATTTATAAGCAAGTCTAGGTTATTTCTCACGTTGAGATCTGCAATACGTTTTGCTATTGTTAATTCTTTGTAAATCATTTAATTTCTTATCAATATATGGGGGTTTATATCTTTAGGATGGCATGTGCAATAAAAAAAGAATTTTTATTTTTAAAAATCAAAGCATACCGGCCACTGCCATATTGCATAGTAATGATACAGATAAAAAATATTTCTAATGACCATCATGTACTTGTGTTCTGTGCCACCAAATCTTTTTTTTATTATATTGTAAATATCGTATTCGTAATTTCTAACATGTGCATTATTCGTGTGCAATCTTTATAAATGTTTATGAATTGAATAAATTAGTATAAATGTTTTTTCTTATATTTTCTTTTGGCTGCGTTGTATCGAATTGCGGCAGAGCATAATTATTATTATGATATTTAGGGCGTTCAGTTTTGAACAGGGAATTTAATTGAAATATTATACATCACTAGTGAATGTCAACAGTTAGTTTTTAGTTGAATTTGTTGTCTGTTTTGCGAATTAGTACTAATCAATGAAGTTAATGTTTTTTTTGTAACAATAACAAATAAAAACACTAGTCTACGTTTATAGTTGTAACAAACGAATACCTCTTGGTATTGTCACTTTATTGATTGTATTAATATTAAACATCATGTAATAAATCATGCATAAGCACAAGCCGTTTTTTGGCGAAATTTTGATATTCTTATGAAATATTCGCTCAGTGGTAGCTAACCTTATCTATAGAAAATAAGTAAAGAAATTTGAATGTCTGTTTGTTTTGTTACAGGAAATTTTGAATATTATAAAGCTATATTTGGTTTATATTTTTATAGCCGGGAAATTCGTGCCTTGCAATGTGTCTGATCTATACAGAATACAGAATACTAATATTTGACAAATTATAAAATTTTTCTTGTAATTTTTTGCTTATATTTTCGCAATAATTTTTGCAATGCCGTCGAACAAAATGTCACTTATTTTAGGGAAAATGTGTATGTTATAAGGTGTAGTTTTAACAATTTACCAAAAGATCACAAATATTATTTATAAAAAGTATATTATGTACGCGTCTGTACTTTGTTTTAACCAATTTAAAAAATGTGAAATTTCTAGAAGGTTTTTGGTTAAATGGATTTTGTAATGTTCCCGGTATGGCTACTTATCTGTTCATAATAATTGTTATTGTGCGTTCGTCACATATTTTATAATAATTTGTAAATAAAACATTATTGAGAGATACATTGGGTTTATTTTTATCTATCCCCTCACCAGTCAGTATCCCCTCAGTCCTTTATTTGTAAGTTCTCAAAATCCTTATTTTAAAAGGACTATACTAAAATTATCTATCTGAAGAGTTTGTTTGCTTGAACGTGCTAATCCGGGTGTGATAAAAAAATATTTCACTGTTAGGTAGTCCACTTTATCGAGGAAGGCTATAGACAATAATATTATATCATCACGTTAAGACCAATAGAAGCCGAGCAATCCGGATCATAGTTAATGATATTTTGGCCAATACTTATTAATTAGCTAATAAGAGCAAGATGGTTATTCTTATATTTTCTTATATCTTTTTAAAATAAACAACGATTATTATACTGACTAAAAGCTTTATTTTAACATTGATAAATAAGAATTAACTAATTGCTCTACTACTTAATTATCTATTTTACGAATGGACTAGTATGTCATCAATACTTCTTCCCATATCCTTTCCCCTTTCCGACATCATAGCCTTTTGTGTGCTTTGAGCCTTTTTCATCATTGTGTTTGGTATTTTTGCCTTTACTGAAAACATTAGAAATAAGTCTAGTATTTTTAATAATAGATACTTAGATTTTGTTATAATATTTGGTACAGAGATAGCTTGACACCTGAGAAAGGACATAGAATAAATAAGTCTAACCTGTCATAACCGTAAGTCTCCTTTTCCCTTACAACCTTTATCATTTTTAGCGATGTGTTTCTTGCCGTCGTCTGTAAGGTTACAATATATTAACACAAAATCAATTAATTATTTAAGTGTAGCATGTATATAATGTAGGTACCTATTTCATTTTCAAAGTTAGGTAGATAATTATTTTTTTTAATCATGTTTCTTACTTGAAAACCTTTTAATTTCATTGGCATTCTTAATTGTTTATACTTTTAAGTTATATATTTTTATATCTTTATTTTGGTGCCAATATTTTAGATAGATAATTTTTTGATAACAATTTGTTAAATATTCTATGCGTTAAAATTACTTATATCGCTTATAATATATTATATTTATAACATAATTACGAATAATATAGCTTTCTTTTATTTTCCTACTGGTAATTTAAAATAAATAAATATGTATTGTTTTATACATTCTCTACCTATACAGACACAGTATATAATAGTCAACATACCTATTTAGATTATAGTATTCTTCCAAAAAGCTGTACACTGAAGCTGAAGTTAGAAAAATTTAAAACAAAAAAATACATACCGGGCTTAGCAAAACACGTGGAGATTAATAAAACCAACAGAATACACAGGGATGTCTTCATTTTGTGATTGATGCAGTAACATCATGCGAATTACCTTTTATAGTAACACTGAAAGGTATCTTTTATTCAAAGGTCATGACTTGGCGACAGGTTGTATAGTAAAAAACGCTACTATTTGCTTTCTGAACTAAATGAGGACGAATATCAGTCGATGGATTATAGAGAACGGAGTCTTAAAACTTGAAATATTTTTAATTGTAAATACTTGTATTGGGTACTATTTGTAAACAAATGTAATCATATGGTAATCACAATAACTATCTTGAATTGCTCTTTATTTTCAAATTGAACCTTTATCCTTTATAATATCACTCTATTATTTAGTTATTGCTTATTATACTTACTATCTGTGACATTTGGTAACCTTACTGCCCAAAATGGAAAATTCATCGACTGTACCTATAATAGGTAAAGGTAGATAATGTTATCTACCTACCTAACTTTTCATGAGCTCAGATGAGAGACAGAGGGCTCTTTTTGCTGAAAACTTTTCCTTCCGAGTTTGTCGTTTATAAAACTACTAGCGACCCGCCCCGGCTTCGCACGGGTGCACAATGCTGATACCAAATACACTACAGAAAAACTGTGAACGTTGTATAGGTATATAAAAACATAGCGGCCCGCTCCGACTTCGCACGGGTATAAAATATATAGCCGGGCGGCCGGCCGGTACCGCCGCAAACGCTATGTCCCGCAATTTTTAAATCTGTAATATCTTCGAAAATATTCACTTAAATCATACGGTGTAAAGGGCCATATAGATCTATATTAAATGAACAATGTATTCAAGGTATTTAATTGGTTAAGGATTAATGCTGTATTAGTTAAAATCGCTTCGAAAATTAGCCATTATTTGTCGTAAAAAGTAAGTGACAAAAAAAAGTTATTGTGGGTTATCCATAAGAGATAGACATATACCATCATGGACTTTTCTGTAGACCTTTTCAATGTGTATAATACTTAGTACATTATTTTGATAAAACTCGTAGGGTTCAGCCTGCGTTTGCAATGTAAGCGGAAAAAATGTAATTTTTTACGACATCACATTAGAAACCTCAAAAATAACAGTACTTCTCTACTATTTAATGGATGTTATTATACATATAAAACTTCCTCTTGAATCACTCTATCTATTAAAAAAAACCGCATCAAAATCCGTTGCGTAGTTTCAAAGATTTAAGCGTACAAAGGGACATAGGGACAGAGAAAGCGACTTTGTTTTATACTATGTAGTGATGAGTCTATTAATAGATACTTTTATCCTGATCGGGTTCATCAATATTCCTTCAGTGTTTGTAAAATACACCTAGATACAGCCTTGAGTATTAAATAGTCTTAAAAAGTAAATTGTTTCTATATAAAAACGCTCATTACAACCTTTCAATGTCGATTTTCATTTTAAGAATGTCTAAATCTTGTTATGAATTAATAATAATAATTTAAGAGCAGATTTTGCAGCAAGTAGGTAAGTAGCGTATAGGTGCATTCGCAGCATTCATCACATGGCACTTGTTAAAATAAAAAAAAAAATAAAAAAATTACATACAAAATTATATATTTTTATAACTTTTTGCGCATTTTTGAAGTGAAAACTTCTTTAGCGGCGTTGAGCACTTTTTCTGTAATGGGTATAAAATCTTAAACTCGCGCCAGGACACGTGACCTGATCGAAAAAGCGTAAGACGTAAAATAATTGTAATAGTTTTAAAGTGTTAAATTTTTAATGTACCTAATATAAATTGTCATGTTTGTGTACGATAGCGCAATAAATGAATATTGTATTCTACCACATAAATGATAGTACTTTTATACTGATAAAGCAATTGGTGCAAAATTATTCCCTAACCATTCCAAAACATCAAACATGCTCAACGCATACAGTTAGGAAACTAAGCCCCTGCGATGAAATTATGACATAAGCACTATTAAAGCTATAGGGCTGTTACCTTTTTGATATTTAACCGACTTCAAAAATAAAGGAGGAGGTTATCAATTCGGCCTGTATAGTTCTGTTTGCTTTTTTTTCACAGATGATTTTGTGGTAATTTTGAGATTAAAACCCGTTAAAATACAAAAATGGTGTACTTAGCCTAAATATGAATTTACAAGAAGAAACAATCCGAATAAATATACCTTGTAAAAGTAAATACTTTTTTTCAGTGCTATATTTCGAAATCTTGTTTTGTTATGGACGCCGAAGGCTATTTAATGTACCTAAATTATTTATAATGCTTGATATTTGTTAACCGACTTCAAAAAAAAGGAGGAGGTTATCAATTCGGCCGGTATGTTTTTTTTTTTATGTATGTACACCGATTACTCCGAGGTTTCTGAACCGATTTACGTGATTCTTTTTTTGTTCGATGCGGGATGGTGTCGAATTGGTCCCATAAAAATTTTATTCGGATAGGCCCAGTAGTTTTTATTTTATAAGCATTTTTGTCTGTATTTGTAAATGTTGCAAGTGCAAGTTTGAAGTCGGTTGTTTTTAACGCAGTTATCACTTGTATGATACACTAGCGGCCCGTCCCGGCTTCGCACGGGCATTAAACATTACATTTAGATTTGTTAATTTTACTAAACGAATTATTATCAAGCGTAAATTCCGCACACGTCCATCACGTAGGGAGCCGACCGCGCGAGTAAGCCGCGCGGCAAGTTTATTTCGTGATCTTAACCCCCCTCCCGTACCCCTGCCCGAGTGACGCTTACAACGCATAGCTAGCCGAATACAGTTTATTTTTTAATTTTTTTTTAACTCGTGATATCTTTTGATTGGATTGTCAGAATCGAATAATTCAAAAAGTAATATAAAGATATTGAAGCAGTCTTAAATAATACATCGTTTATTTTGATAAGGGTTAATACCAAGGTACAAATAAAGAGCTTTTTGTAGCGGTGGTATTTTAATTTCTTTTTTTCAATAAAAAAACGCTTATTGTGACATGACTGTAATAGTTAGAGATATGCTGCCGCTGATTTTTTGTAGATAATGGTGTGTTCTAAAAAAATGTAGTATATCATTTTGTTCTATCATCAATAGTTTTCGCAGTGCACGCGATGTAAGGTAGTTTTTTGATATTTTTTTCACACCTTGGATTACGTTATCGTAATTTTAGTAAGGATGCCTATTTTTTTTGAAAATGAAATATAGCCTATGTCACTCAGAAATGATGTAGCTTTCCAACAGTGAAAGAATTTTTCAAATCTGCCAAGTAGTTTCGGAGCCTATTCAATTCATACAAACAAACAAACAAACAAAAAATCAAACCTTTCCTCTTTATAATATTTGTATAGATATATTCAATAATAATTATTTTAAACCAGAATTAACAATACTTGTATGTAGGTATACCTACTATATTCAATAATAATTATTTTAAACCAGAATTAACAATACTTGTATGTAGGTATACCTACTAAATTATTTTTAAAACGATAAATTAAATTAAATTAAAAAACACAAAATATGCAAAAATAAATTAAAATTATTATTATACGAGCATAGAACCTCCACCTTTTTGTTTTAGGATGAAAAAGAAAATAGTTTGACAGGCTTAGTGCTTGACAAAGTAGTAAAGTCACGTATCGATAAAAATACAATAATTATAATATCTATCTTTTTCTTCCCTAATATTTACGTAATTATGCACATAAATTTAAACAAGATTTTTTTTAAGGTTTCCATTTTTTTAGATTTTCGTGCTCTTCTAGATTGCGTAAAAAATAGATGCGATCTTTAAACAGACTGGACTCCTAATAGGTACTATTTGTAGCTATCATTTTGGTAGAAAATATGTCAACATAATTTAAAACGCATACTGCCATATCTATAGAAATTAAAAAATAGTCTCTTTTTAACTTGTAGTCAGATACGGTATTTACAAATATATTTATTGAAAGGGCTACAAACTGAAACAATCGATATTTATTTAATGTGAAATGACATCACTTTAAACTTTTTTCTATACTATGTATCTTTGTCATTCAAAATCTGTGGATGTGTCACCCGCTACTATCGATCCCCCTCAATACCCTCGTAAACACGCTTGATGGGGGGGGAGCCATTTCGAACATTTTGTATGAAGTTTCCTTACTGTATGTATCTGTATATTGTGATGAATATGTACCTATTCCCAATTCAAATTACTTTTCTGTTAATGTCAATATAATTATTTAAAGTGACATTTGGTTTGACAAAAATGTTTTTAATTTTTCGTAAAACCGCAATGAATGTTTTTGCACAGATTTGTTTACTTGTTAAAAAAAGGTTTTAAGAGATTGTTTTATTCAATACGTAATTTGATAATCGCCCAGTTAATTATATATTATTATACAACAATAATGATGTTATAGGTAAACCAGAATCTGATGGCAATTAGGGAAATCAAAATTTTGAGTGTGCAACTCTAGGGAAAATGGACTGAACGATCTTGATACTGCTTATTTTTTATTTTGTCCTCGACATCATTAGTCACATTACATAAGTGAACAATACTGTACTTAATGATAATGATGATATCCACTTAATATTATGTAGGTACATTATACTTACATGTATAATATACATATTACTTTTGTATAGGTAAAACATGTTGTTATTTACACATACCTATATTTGTATATTCATTATCATTATGCCGTGTAAAAATATGGATGTAATGATAATGCAGATCAAAACTAGATTGCTTATAATTTTTTATAAAATAAAATAAAAATAAAATAAATCTATGTTTATTTTCGTAAGTATTAACAGATAAACACATTATAAAATTGACTTGGACAGCTTAAACTTGACGAATAGCCGTATTGGAAACTCCTGTAATAAGTTTTCATAAAATTATATTGTAATCAATAAACAATATTTAATAGTTACCTACTTATAATATTTTTAATTTAAAGTATCAAAACGGGTAAGTCCAATTTACCAATAAAATATTCAAAATTGAAAATTGTGATATGTTTGACCCTTCTTCATCGAATGTTTTTCTATACACATTATAAACAACACCTCTTGCTTGTGATCGCAGCGGCTTTTTAGACATTTTTGAAGATTTTTTAGACAAAATCCTAAAAATTATTCATCAATTGCAAAGAAGACAAATAATTTGACAACCAATTTGATAGTTGTCAAATAAAGTTGCCACATGAAAATCTTTTATTTCTTAAATATAAATATGCCATCATTCTGGTAGACCTATATCATCTATTATAGTAATGATAATATTATATTTTAATAGTACGTCTAAATTATTTCAATGTCTTTTATATATCTACATTTTTAACTCAACGTTTATTGTTTTATGTCGTTTAACAATAGCACCTATATAGCACTATCACTACATAGTATAAAACAAAGTCGCTTTCTCTGTCCCTATGTCCCTTTGTATGCTCAAATCTTTAAAACTATAAGCAACGGATTTTGATGCGGTTTTTTAATAGATAGAGTGATTCAAGAGTTTTAGTATATAATTTATTAGGTTTTAGACAAAGCGGGCGAAGCCGCGGGCGGTAAGCTAGTATTTTATAAACTAAGTTTTTCGTATTAATAAGCCGTTCAAGTTTGTATGTGTATTGTTTATAGCATTTTCCTACTATTTAAATAGCTTGTTTCATATTTGTAAGTCATTTTTTACCCAAAAAATAAGAAATAAAATACCGCCGTAATACGATACGAATTTTATAGATTAATATCCTAATACGGTGGTATAACTCCGAAATAGGAAAAAATACTGGAAATGTTTAATTGTTTATAACTTTCAATTTATTTACTTATTGAATTAGTTCCAAGATTAGTTGAAATAATTATTTATCTGATAAATTAGAAACCATAATATTCTGCAGTATGTGTTCTTAATTAGAAATCCTGTTAAATATGAAAACGGTTGAGTACAAAATGTTTGTTTCTTAGAAGGGGTAAAAATAGGAAGGTAATTTTAATTTATCACAAAACATTTATATTGTATAACTGTTGATTTGAGTTTTACACATCTGAGCCAGAAAACTGTTATCGTTTGATAAAGCATTTACATTCTCTTGTTTATCGAATTTTTGATGGGTCCGAATTAGGATTATAATGATAACTGCGTTAAAAACAACCAACTTCAAACTTGCACTTGCAACATTTACAAATACAGACAAAGATGCTCATAAAATAAAAACTACTGGGCCTATCCGAATAAAATTTTTATGGATTCGACACTATCCCGCATCGAACAAAAAAAGAATCACGTAAATCGGTTCAGAAACCTCGGAGTAATCGGTGTACATACATAAAAAAAAAAAAAAAAGACGGGTTGCACTCCGGGAGTGCCGGCAGAAGTGAAAACTTGATTATTAACGTTCAGCATGTTTGATATTTTGGAATGGTATCCGTCTTACGCATGGAATATAAGGGCAAAAAAAAAAAAAAAAACATCCGTCTTACGCTTTTTCGATCAGGCCACGTGTCCTGACGCGAGTTTAAGATTTTATACCCAACGCCGCTAAAGAAGTTTTCACTTCAAAAAAAACATACCGGCCGAATTGATAACCTCCTCCTTTTTTTTGAAGTCGGTTAAAAAACACGAGTAGTTTTCCTATTACGGTGGTAGTTATTTCCAGGTAACTCTGTATTAGGTTATATCATCTCCTATTACGGCCCTATTCATAGAACATATTAAAATTACCAGATTTAGGGTTGCGTAAATAAATATGAAGTTTTGTGGATTCTTAATATTTGATATGCGTGTTTTTTTTTTTTTTTTGTTGATAAAACCAAAAGCATAAGTGAAACACATTTAAAGTGAATCAACGTAATCAAACCAATGTTCAATGAATGAAAAACTTACAATTTACTTTACTAACACATTTATATTATTTAATAAATATTATTTGTAGGGAACTTCAATAAATATAATTTCTGACCCTCCGTATTAGGAGCCGTCTACCGCAGTAATAGGCTCTGACCATAACCATACCTCCGTATTAGGGAAAATCGACCTGACTATTTAAATATTTTTTTTTTAAATAAGAAATATCATGAAAATAAACATAGACTCAACAGCAATACAAAATTTAAGTTCCACTTTTAACGATAAAGTGGTTTGGCACCTTTAAAAATAAATACTTACATATGCTTATCTTTGTTACTTACTTTCAAATGTTGTGAAATACCTCCGTATTAGGTGCTTTTACCTTGGCCGAATTTTTTCGAATTTTCTGAGAAAAGAGAAACGAAACAGCTCATGTTGTGATTATAAATTTCGAACACAAACCTAACTATTAAATCGTCACACAGAAACCTAACTATTATTACATTGAGGTTCAAATTTATGTCTATCAAAAATTAACGCCCTCTTTTGTTGTTGTCGTTGTTGATGTTGTTGTTGTCGTAGTCGTCGTCGTCGTCGTCGTCGTCATTTCATTATACACACGTAATAAACACACACACACACACACACACACACACACACACAAACATACATGCATGCAATCTTTTTTGTTGAAATTGTAAAATTATTGAAGTTCAAAAAGGCAACCAATCTACTAAAATTATGAGGGGATTCTAAAGCCTGTAACACAGTTTGAACTAACACAGGCTTTAATTTACCCAAATTTTAACTTTAATTTACCCATATTTAAACTATAATTTTAAAACTTTTTCAATAAAGAATTTTTCTATTTCTATTTCTATTTAATGTAAGGTAATATTTAATGTTAGATAATCTATGTACTAAACTTCACAATTACTGTGTGAACGTTCTTATACATATAAACTTTTTGTTAAAGTAATAAACCCTAATTCAATACGCTCTACGGTAAGTTATGTTTTGTGCGTAACCTTCTCCAGATAAAGAAAATCTACTGAACCAGCATAAAACACAAATCCTTAAAACCTAGCCACTACTTTTGCACGCCTCATAAGCGAAGCGTTGAGGTGGGTACTACTGTCACTTCGCGCAAAACATCTGATTTTTCAAACTTAAAATGACGTCTTTATGTATCATACATTGCACTTGTAAGATAATACATAGACACACATATTAAGAAAAACAATATTTTTAACATTCATGATATTTTTGATGTCATTTTTGTTATTTAAACTAGTTAAAAAACAGTTTAAAAAAGTTCTGTCTTGGACGTCCGTGTGTCTGTATGTGCGGAGGATTTTCTTGTTAACACGATAGCGACCGAAATACTTTACTAATCGAGTCTTTTTTTTTCTCTTACGCTTGAGTATGCTCAGGAATAGAACCCTTTCATTTTTCAGGGTCTGATTCGATGTGGTTTAATTGTTATTAAATAAACAAAAATAATAATTAAAAAATAATTATAAAAAAAAATTATGAGGCGTGCACTTTTGGATTTTCCAAATTATTTTAGAATATAACAATGAATATTCTAAAGTTTTTATTTATTAAGCCTTGATAGATACAAAAAAATGTGTGCGTGTACTAGAGTACACACGTAAGAAGTGAAACTTCTTTATGACCTTATTTTTCAAAAAATAATTTACTATCTACACTAATATTATAAAGAGGAAAACTTTGTTTGTTTGTTTGTTTGTTTGATTGTAATGAATAGGCTCATAAACTACTGGACCGATTTTAAAAATTCTTTCACCATTCGAAAGCTACATTATCCACGAGTAATATAGGCTATATATTATCACGCTAAGACCAACAGGAGCATAGCCACGCGGGTGAAACCGCGCGGCACAGCTTGTATACAATATTACAGAAATACGTTAGTCTAACACGCTCGTCGCTTCGCTCCTCGCTACCTATTTAAATATTTACACCAGCCGCTGCTGCAACTCGCTCGCTTCGCTCGCTCGGCTCGTGCGGTAGTTCAAAAATTAAAAGTTAACCTAAGATGCTCGTCGCTTCGCTCCTCGCTACCTATTTAAATATTTACACCGGCCGCTGCTGCAACTCGCTCGCTTCGCTCGCTCGGCTCGTGCGGTAGTTCAAAAGTTAACCTAAGATGCTCGTCGCTTCGCTCCTCGCTACCTATTTGAATATTTACCTCGGCCACTGCCGCGACTCGCTCGCTTCGCTCGCTCAGCTCGTGCGGTAGTTCAAAAGACCAAGGGAGACGCCAAAAAATTCGAGTTATATAGAGTTTTCAACTTATAAAGGATTTCGACTTAGGCGGATTTTGATTGGACATAAAGAGTTTGAGGTTTATTCTTATAAATATTGAATTCACAAAATCATAATTGAACACCAATCAAGCAAACACGTGTTAACGTGAGTCATAGATTTATTATCGTATTCTCCTAAAATGTTTTCTAAGAAACAATACTGTACTTACATTGTCGGCAAGTTCTTAAAGGCGGTAACTTATTTTTGTTCGAACAATAGAGGTAATAAATATAAATTCCTAATGTCGAAATCTCGAAACAGTCAGAAATTAATGACGCACATAGTATATACATATTATGACAGAGGTTAAGCTTAAATAACTTGAAAAATAAATAACATGATCTCGCCCACGTGTTGGTGTTTTAAAAAATTCAATCAAAAACTGAGGTTAACTTTAAATACAATTTTAGAAAAATAAATACCACAATCAATATTCAAGTATTAGAAAAAATTGATACCATAATTCCACCCACGTGTTAGTGTATTGAAAAATATGTACAATCAAAAAGTGAGGTTAATCATAAATAACTTAGAAAAATAAATACCATTATTACACCTAAGTATTAGAAAAATAGATGTAATTACTTATTTACTTTTTTTAGAAATTCACTGGAATTAGAATTAAAACAAACCCTTTGATTTTGCTGATCACTTTAATATAACATGTATACATATAGTCACGAGTACGGCGTAACGCAAAAATGTCACGAGTACGGCGTAACGCAAAAATGTCACGAGTACGGCGTAACGCAAAAATGTCACGCGCGCGGCGTAACGCAAAAATGTCACGCGCGCGGCGTAACGCAAAAATGTTACACAAAATTTTTGTCCACCCCCGATAAAGAAGTTTCACTTCAAAAACTTGTTAATTAACCAAATCCAGTGAACTCATTTAAAATTAACGAGAGCTAACCTTTTTTTTTTTTTTTTTTTTTTTTTATAGTGGAGAATGCATTTAGGCATACCCAGAGCGCTCGGGGAAAGGGCCCTGGGTTATGTCGGACTCACACCGCAGAATGCGGCGACTACCGACTAAACTCCACTGTGTTCCGTCGCTCCGCTATATTGGCAGGGTCGCGGGTATTTGGTGTAACCGCTTCCGTAACCCCGTCAGCGGCAGCCTATTTTTTATATAGGCCCATCGCGATTAAGACCTGGCTGGTGTTCGCCAGTTCCTCCTTCCTGGGGGGCGGCGTGAACGGAACACGTCTCACGCCGCCTCACCGCACCGGAAGATGGATTATGTCCCCGTTCCACCGTCCGGCACCCAACATTAGGGAAGCAAGTCGCGACCGTGTACAGCGGTCGCGACTCGGCGACTGCGCCCAATAAGACGTCGCCGCCGAATAGGATCCGCGTTGGGATCTCCCTCGCGGACCCGCTCTGCTTCCTCCTTCTGCGACATCACATCTTCACAGAATGTGATAGCCGCGCGCCACGTTCTGTCGCTGCCAACCATTGCGCGAGCTATGGAAGGCAGGGAGAGATCAGGGCCGACGACTGCGACTAGGTGAGCACGGGGCTCGGACCACGCGGGGCACACGGCGAGAGTGTGGTCTGCCGTGTCCTCTGGACTGTCACACCAATGGCAAGCCATTTGCGGCTCCCGCCTGGCGACTTTGCACAAGTACCACCCGAAACAGCCGTGTCCGGACAGCACCTGTGTCAGGCGGAAGGTAATTGCCCCATGCCGCCTGTCGCACCACTCGCGTAGGACCGGTCGGATAGCTTCGACCGTCCTCGCTCCTGCGCTGGGCCTCTCGAGCCGGCGTTCCCACTCCCTGAACCGCCGCTCGAGAGCATCAGCCCTCCATTGCTGGACTTGCTCCAGATATGGATTAATTCCATGCGATCTGGACGCGGTGACGCGGCGATAAACGTCCGCCAGCATCTCGGCATCCAGGTCCCACGGGGGCGTCCCAGCCATGACACACGCGGCCTCGAAGGACACTGTGCGATATGCCCTCACGACTCTGAGCGCCATGACCCGCTGCGGTCTACGCAAGTATGGTCTGGTACGGACGCTCAAAGAGTCGGCCCAAATGGGCGCACCATAGAGGGCCATGGAGCGAATGACGCCGGTGTATAGACGACGACACGCACCCCCAGCCCCTCTTAGATTCGGGAGCAGACTTCCAAGTGCCCCGGCCACCCCAACAAGACGGGGGGCGAGGCGACGAAAGTGCTCCACAAATGTCCACCGGCTGTCCAGCACGATGCCCAGGTAGCGCAAAGTGGAACCGACGCCGATGGACGTGCCACCCACCTGGATAGCTGAACCAGCAGCCTGCGCCCTTCGACGGCCGCGAAACAAAATTGCCTCTGACTTGTTCAGAGCGACCTCTAAGCCAAGTCGTCTGATTCGGCGCACAACATCCGCCACACCAGCGGTCGCAATGAGGGCTGCCTCCCTGTACGAGGCCCCGCGTGCAGTTACCAGGGTGTCATCCGCGTAGCAAAGCACGCTGACACCCGGTAGATAAGTGGCACGCAGGACCCAGTCGTAGCCGATGTTCCACAGAAGGGGCCCAAGAACCGAGCCCTGTGGAACACCGCACGTCACTTCCTTTTCTTGCCACCCACGACGCGCGGGGTACGCCACAGCCCTCTCCGATAAGTAGGACTGCAACAAGCGCACCATATACCCGGGCACGTTGTGGTAGCGGAGCGCTTCGATCACGCAACTCCACGGCAGAGTGTTGAATGCGTTGGCGATGTCAAGGGACACCGCCAAAAGCACTCCGCCTTCATTATCTGCATGATCAGCGAGGTTCCGCAATTCAGCAATCGCATCGATAGTGGACCTTCCCCGGCGAAATCCAAATTGGTTCTCGCTTAGGTCCGGCCCCACTCCCTCCAGATGGTCGATGAGGCGAGCTGCGAAGACGCGCTCAAAGAGCTTGCTCACCTCATCGAGCAGCACGATCGGCCTATAAGCCGAGGGCGAGTCGCGCGGGCGTCCCTCCTTCTGCAACAGGACCAAGTTCCCGGTCTTCCACCTACGGGGAAATTGGCCCTGTTGGAGGCATTTTGTGAACAGCTGTTCCACCCTGGGTCCAAGAGATTCTAGCGCCAGCACCCAGGCCCGCCCGGGAACACCGTCAGGGCCGGGGGCGGCATTCTTCGCCTTAAGGCGCTCTACTGCCACAGCGAGCTCGTTGCGAGTGACTGGAGGGACATTTTCGTTGTTGAGCTCCTCCTGCGCAGTCATCGTGGGTGCCATCGGTGGGGGAGAATGTCTTCCCCGACTTGGAAACAAGGACGTCACCACTTGCTCCAGAAATCGTGGCTCGAGACTTTGAGACAAGGGCGGGGCCCAAGGGCGAAGCTTTTGCCTCACCCTCTTATACGGCCGACCCCAAGGTTCGCGGTTCAAACTCTCGAGCATCTCCTCCCATGCACGGGTCTTAGCGCTGCTGATGGCGTCCTGCAGAGACACAATGCAGTCCCTATAGACGGCGTATAACCGCGCTTCCTCCTCTTCGTCACGCCGCCTACGGCGCCTGTGCCTGGTGTACGCCCGCCTCGCAGCCACGCATGAAGCACGCAGCTGGGCAACATCGGCGGACCACCAATACATTTGGCGCCTACGTGGAACCGACCGCACCCTCCGCATGCTCGCGTCGCACACCTGAGACATGGCTTCGGCAAGCCAAGTGGCCTCCTCCTCTACGTTTTCGCTGCCATTCTGCTGCGACGGGAGCCAAGCCTGCACTAAGGCAGCCTCAATGAGGAGCTCCCTATCGAGGCTACCAAGTGCCCAGCGCGGACGACAATCGCCAGGGGGGAATTGACTGGGAGCCGTCGAGGGCGTGGAGACGCTAAACCGGATATAACGGTGATCCGAGAGCGTCTCCACGTCCAAAAGAACCCTCCAGTCTTGTATACGACGAGCGAGAGGGGGGCTCGCAAACGTGACATCTACAATGGATCCACCCCTCTGCCGAACACACGTTAATTCTACTCCACGGTTAACAACCGTCAGTCCCGACGCAACTGCCCAGTCAGCGAGTGTCGAGCCACGTATATCACTTGCCACGCAGCCCCAAGACACCGACTTGGCGTTCAGGTCCCCGGCCAGAAGTACAGATTGAGGTTGTGCGAAGTCTAGCAGATCCCTCAGCTCAACCAAGAACTGCTCGAAATCGGCGAGGCAGCGGTTCGGCGAGAAGTACGCCCCCACAACGGTGAAGCCATTGACAACCGCCGAGACGCATCCCCGTCGCCTTATGATTTGCTCAAGCTGTGTGTCGCCTTGAGCAACCAGCGCCACCAAGCCGTCCAGATCGCCCACCCAGTTATCCCGGGGGGGCAGATTGTATGGCTCAGACACTACCGCCACGTCAATCTCCCACTCTGCCAGACTCTGATGTAAAAGGTCCTGGGCCCTGGCACAGTGGTTGATGTTGGCCTGTAGGAAACGCAGTGGGGCCATTACTGCGTTTCCATGGCTGCCTCCGTTTGCGGTACCTCATCAGGCACCGGAGCAGAGCGTGATGGCGTTGGAGCGCCATCTTGCTTCCGCATTCCACCTCTTTTAGGCTTCGGGGCCTTACAGGCTGCGCTTCCAAGCCGATGCTCTGCCGGTAGCTTTGCCTCCGTGCATAGGGCGCAGCGAGCGGAGGCGGCATCGCATCCACCAGCTTTATGGCCTGTTTCACTGCAGCGGAAGCAAGTGGCACTCCTGTCCGTCGGCGAGGAGCACGTGGCGCTGACATGGCCCAACTCCAGGCAGCGGTAACAGCGCAGGGGCTTCTGCTCGGTGAGAGAGACTTTCGCCGAAACCCACCCAACCATTACGCGCCCCGCCTGCGCCAGCTTCTTCGCCGCAGTCACCGGGCAACTAACCCAGGCTGATACAGCACCTCGGGGGCCCGCGCGCAGGCCACCACACTTCACATGCTCCGCGGTACACTCCCCTGCGCGCGATACCGCAGCCGCAATGTCCTCGACTGTGGCCGAGTCATCCAGGCCAGTGATTCGCAGGTCTGCGCACTTGACCGGCCTGGACACCTTAACGTTATCCTCACCGAGGACCTCCCGCAATTTGGCGGCAAGGGAGTCCGCTTCCTTGGTGCTGGAAGCACCGGGGATCTCTAGTATCCTGGCACCAGTGACAGCGCGCTTAAAACGCATTGCACTGATGCCAATTTCGGCGAGGTCTATTCCACGCCGCGCCTCCGTCAAAACACCGGCGTAGGTTACGCCACGCTCCTTCGCACTCGGCTGCAGGGTAAGGACGACAGCCGAGGAATTCGGAGCGTGGAGCTTTCGCGACTTTTTCTTGCGGGACTTAGCCGCAGGCTTCTTCCCTTTCCCCTTATTTTCTTTTCCTCGCTTTCCGACCACAGTCCACTCTCCGTCCTTTGACGGCTGCTGCGGGAGGCCGGATGACGTGGCCAGCGTATCTTTTCTGGGGGGCTTTGAACCCGCCGGATCAGGCTGCACGGGGACCCTTTCCTTCCCCTTCGCCAATTTCTTTTTCCTTTTCTTCGAGGTTGCCTCGATCTCCAAAGCTGGGACCGCCGTCTGCTTCGCGGTTTTCTTAATTGCGGGCCCAGACACCGATCTACCCGGTTGCGATGAAGCCGCAACACCTGCATATGTCCTCGCCTTTGATGGAGGGGGCGGTGCGAGGTCATCAGCCATCGCTTGTTCAGCCGCCTTTGCCGCTTTCCTGCTATCTGCCGCCAGCGGAGGTCTTATGCGCTTTTCCGGCAGCAGACGCTCCTCTAGAGCCTCAAATCTCGCGTTAATCATTGCTCCGACCTGGCGCAAGATATCCGAATCTTGGGGCTGAGCAGGCAGCGACGAGCCCTGAGAGGCCTTCACCTCTTGGAGTTCCCTTTTCAGGGAGTCGAGCTCCGCCTGTAGGCGGGAATTGGCTGCCTGCAGCAATCTCGTCTCCTCAGAAACAGTGTGTTTCTCTAATAGAGCTACCGACTGCTCAATGTCATCGTGGGCCAATTTCAAGGCCTTTTTGAAAGTGCCCTTGAGATTTGATGACTTGGTCATCACCTTCAGGATTGCAGCCAGGTCATCGGCAATGCGGCGACTGAGAGCCTCGGACGTGTTTGTCTTTGCTGGAATGGGAGGGAGAGGAGCGCTAGCTTGCGCCACTTCAATGCGCTCGGCGCATTCAGCAACCTCCTTCTCGGCCTGCGCTTCCAACTCCCTCTTACGCAACCTCGTCATATCGAATGTGGCCTCGCGCCGAGTGGCGCTTGAACCCGATGGGCGGCCCTTCCCTCTTTTTGAGGTGGTCTTAATAAATGGGGATGTAAAAACCCCTGTGCCATCTTCTGTGTCGGAACCAGAACAGCTGGTGTCCAGCGTCCGCTTCCGCCACAGCCTGTCTTTTCCATCCGTTTCTATGATGCTGTTGACAGAGCTGGAGCTTGAACGCAGCACAGCCCTGCCCCGCCTTGTCTCGACACGCGCCGGAGACATACTTCCGTCAGTGTCTTCCAAATCATAGAAGTTTTCAGTGTCCATAATTGTGTGTTTGCTAAAGTCGTCGTTGATCGGTTCGGAGTTAAAGGACATTTTTGTTCCCACGAGTATGGGGGATATAAAACGTCCATCCGGGCGGTGCCCCCTGCACCCGGATAACCCTTTTACACCATGGAGGTCGGGCGGTATCCATGGGTGTACACAGCTAAAAGCTCACGCTCTCCCGAGCCAAACTGTCCAAGAATGACAGGAAATCCACGCCGCTGGACTACAACGCGGATTTGAGGGTTTTTGATGAGGTGTCCTTCCTCTCAGGCCAGCCGATTAAGGCAAGCCTCCTGGTCCGTCGTAGCTGCTAGACGTGACAACAACACTACGACGGATAACAGGTTGCCCGACGGGAGGCCGAAGCCTCTAACCAGGCGACAGAAAAAACCTGCCGCCCAGCCCGCCGCGCCGCGATTGATACAACCGCCATCCATCGCTGCAAAGCAGCCCGTCGTCCAGTAGGACTAAATCGTCCGCAACCACTGGTCGCCATACCTCGCCGCAAAAGCAGCACTGTTCGAAAACAAACCCAGCAATTTCTCTGCAAAGCAGAGATTGCAACGAGGACGTGGTAGCCCTCGAGTTCCTCCACGCTGATTTTGGTCCGCGCCGGCAAGACCACCGGTACCCCCCATATCTGGGAGGCCTTCCCCTATCCGCCACCTGAGGACGCGCCCGATGGGAGACCAGAAACTCCACACGGGAACCTAACCTAACCTAACCTAACCTAACCTAACCTAACCTAACCTAACCTAACCTAACCTAAACACAAACCTAACTACATATTAAATCGTCACACATAAACCTAACTATTATTACATTGAGGTTCCAATTTATGTCTATCAAAAATTAACGCCCTCTTTTGTTGTTGTCGTTGTTGATGTTGTTGTTGTCGTCGTCGTTGTTGTTGTTGTTGTTTTTGTTGTTGTTGTTGTTGTTTTTGTTGTTGTTGTTGATGTTGTTGTTGATGTAACCTAACCTAACCTAACCTAACCTAACCTAACCTAACCTAACCTAACCTAACCTAACCTAACCTAAACACAAACCTAACAAATCCTTAAAACCTAGCCACTACTTTTTTAGAATATAACAATGAATATTCTAAAGTTTTTATTTATTAAGCCTTGATAAAAAAACTTGTTATTTAACCAAATCCAGTGAACTCATTTAGAATTAACGAGAGTTACCGCTCTATCGAGACTAATAATAATAATTGATACAACTCCTTCATGTAATTAAGTTAAAAGTTTTTCCTTTTAATTGCGGCGAGCTTTAGAAGTTGGATCTTACTATTTTTATTTATTACAGGATTATTAAATACGGCCGTCTTAAAATAATGAAAATTAATTTTACGTTAAAGATCGAACTACCTTTTATAAAAGTTAAATATAAGAAATACTTAGTTTTTTGCTCGATTACGATCAAACTTTAAAGGTAAAAGGTTATTTACTATGCAAAGACGGAATAAATAAAAGGTAAAAACGGTAAATAAAGCACACTAACAACTAAAGAACACTAATAATATAAATAAATACAACATAATATTACAATGCTCTCATCTTCTCTATATGTAGTCCATCTTAGTAGTTGTGATTCGCCGGTTCTGGCGCAAGCGCCAGAACCGGCGAACCCGCAAATCAGTGGTACCCCATCCTAAAAAAAAAAAAAAAAAAAAGTTTGGACTCTTTTCCCACTAAAGCGGCCACGCTGAGTCGATAGCACTCACTCCCGAAGCGATAGGATGCACGGTTTCGGAGATGTGCAGATCGATTAACTCTTATCTAATTGATATCCGGTGGGTCATTAGCGTCCCATGGTTCACCTTTTCCTATTAGCTAATTACACCGTCCGGCGTTCTTATCTATTACTCATTGTGCACCTCGCTTATCACTGCTTTTGTATTAAACTTCTTTGTTATGACCTACCTCACTATTCTAACCAAACGATGTATTATTATATTCAAGAAAAAATACGTCTAAAATCGTATAACTATATTTATATATTATCGTACTATATTATCATAATTGTTGCTTTTTTAAAAAGCGATTCGCTTCTGGCACTCGCCGGCCGCTGCCGCGGCACGCTCGCTTTGCTCGCTCGGCTCGTGCGTTGTTTATCAAAGTCTAACCTAACCTAACCTAATTGTTGCTTTTTTAAAAAGCGATTCGCTTCTGGCGTTGTTTATCAAAATCTAACCTAACCTAACCTAACCCAATTATTTTTCCGGGTAATCTGATGTATCGAACTTTGTTACGAGCTACCTCGCTATTCTGAATCATCAATAAAACACATTCATTTTACTGCCATTTTTATTTCCAAAATGTTGTTGCTTATTATCTACTGGTTTGTGTATTTGGCGACCATTTGTCCATTTTGCTATATAAAAATAATTATTGATGAACATTTGAATTGTAGCCTTATCTACTTATAAAAAGCGATTCGCTTCTGGCGTTGTTTATCAAAATCTAACCTAACCTAACCTAACCCAATTATTTTTCCGGGTAATCTGATGTATCGAACTTTGTTACGAGCTACCTCGCTATTCTGAATCATCAATAAAACACATTCATTTTACTGCCATTTTTATTTCCAAAATGTTGTTGCTTATTATCTACTGGTTTGTGTATTTGGCGACCATTTGTCCATTTTGCTATATAAAAATAATTATTGATGAACATTTGAATTGTAGCCTTATCTACTTATAAAATAGGAGCGAAACATCTCATCCACTAAAATATCGTTGTACAGTGTGTTCCCTGTAAATATGCTCGTAAAACTATGCATTGAATATCCCTGAAACTTATATAGCAAATACATTAAGCAATATTCTCCACAAACTGAAGTCCAATCATTCTGAATCCTATCAACATTCCAGTCCCATCTCTTACAATTCCTTTTCAAAAACTGGAGATGATATCGCTCAGGTGTTCGTCCATATGAATCAAAATATTGACCGATGCCATTCGTATCGATATGTACAGCTACCCAGTGTGAACCCGGTTTATCATCCGCATCCAAATTGCATATTATATACGTTGGTACATGGGTATACATAGGCAGTCTATTAGCAGCATAAACATTATTTTCTAGACTGGGATGAATCTTTTTCATATGTTTTTGTAATTCTAGTGTATCCATGATATTACTGTTATTAGCAGATTATTACAGTACCAATCTATTCAATGGTTGTCATAGGAATGTTCAATTATAGTGTTTTGTATAAGATTAAATAGGAAGTTTGTAATGAAATAAAAAATAGTAAATTGCATACAATTTGTTTTATTTAATTTTATAATGTTTCCTTTAGTTACATATACACAAAATGCATTAAGCATAACACATAAATCTAAAATATAACACACATTATAACCTTAACTACTATAGTCTACAGTAACATTTCTATTTTTATCTATTTCAATAATATTATCAAACTCAGCATAAACAATACAGTTAATTGTTTGTGTTAGTGAGGATTCAAATCGTACTTCTAATCTTACACTACCATGCTTTATGAGATTCCAATGAGCTGATGAGTTAGCTGATAAATCAGGAGTTAAATCAAATGCTAAAAGACAGTAGCCTTTGGCATACTGTTCACGAGAGATTGCATTTCCTTCATTAAGAAAGTGAATACCAGTCCCCGAGAATAGAGTATGACAGGTTGATACCTGTTGCGAAGCAATTTGAGATAAGTTTGATGATTCATAGAGTTACTATCGGTTTCGTTTTGTAAATATTTAATCGCATTCTTTTGTGAGAGTCACAAAGCAGGTTGATGTCATTTGCGAAGGAACGTGAGATAAGTTTGTTGACTCATAGAGTTACTATCAGTTTCGTTTTGTTAATATTTAATCGCATTCTTTTGTGAGAGTCACAAAGCAGGTTGATGCCATTTGCGAAGAAACGTGAGATAAGTTTGTTGACTCATAGAGTTACAATCAGTTTCATTGTACTTAAGAATTTGCTTTAGATAAGAATGGTGCTATATATGATCGAACAGTTGCAGTCATGCAGTCAGTCTATGGTCGTTGGACCACAGTGGATTGTATACGTCTACCAATACTACGTTTGTGTTGTGTTTTGTGTCATCAATGATCATGGAGGTAAGTGATTATTCTATTGACAAACTTACTTGTATTTCTCTTAACATGTGTGTGTGTGTGTCAGACTAAGTGTAAACAAATTGATATTAACGCGATAACTCTGTTGTTGCAGAAATCATTCAACTTCGATGAAAATACCTATAAACTGTGTTACTACTCGCCACTCTCTCCTCAAAACGAAGAAGAGAGTGATGACATCATCGTTAATAACACAGACGATGGCGGAAAAAGGAAATTGCAGTCAATTGATCAATTTTTTGAAGTGGCACCAAAAATAAAAAGGAAGAAGCTGCTATCGTCAACTGTGGCACGAGCTGCTAGAGATGGCGTATCATACATCTCTACAAATTCTGATGACGGAGACCAAGCGATGCATCTCATAAAAATTGAAATGTATGATATGAAGAAACTATCCAAGATTCCAACTAGTGATCACTGGAAGCACGCTACCACGAGGATTAAATATTACGTAAAGAAAAATAAGGATAGCATCTATGACAACACAAACGCCCTCGTATACAATATTACAAAGACAATAGCAGAAAGTGAAAAAGTGAAAAAATACTTTTTTAACAATGATCATTAGTTAATGTTACTATTTTAACAATGATCATTAGTTAATGTGATTCTGTTTTCTTAAATTACTTCCATGTACTCATTAGATTTTACAAAACTTTCCTAATCCTATGCTAGACTATAAATATTGAACATTTTTTAAATTGAGTATCAGTTACTCTACCAACACTTAACTGTTACTTACTGTGCTACATACTTTCTTCTTTATTATAAAGATGGAAAACTTTAGTGAAATGTGCACCAGTGCTTTCTTTTCCGCACCCATTGAAGAGAATATAGAACAATTCAACAGCGAATTCAATCAGGAGCTGCATAAAGTTTGTGATGAAATGGAGAAGCGTGAACTGTTCGATTCATCGTATGATGATGAGTTGTATAATCAATGTTTGATGGTTGAAACAACGTTAATGTAAGTATTAGAAGTACAAACTCAATAAGAAATATTATTGTAGTAATGTTTTATTTTAAGATTTATCTAATAATTTTCTTTTTTTGTTACAGTCAACAACAAGTTGGAAGAGGTATCAAACGAGGTATCACTACAGATGAAAATAAGGTTACCAAGAAAGCAAAATTTGATGAGGGAGCTTCTACATCATCAATTGAAACCAATGACGTGGACAACAATAAGGTGGAATGTGATACATGTCATGTTTATATTAATAAAAGGTATCTAAACAACCATTTAAAAAGTAATACACATAAAAATAATCTTTTAAAATCACATAATTCATTAACAAATGTAACAGTTGTTGAAACCGCTTTTGGTAATCGAATTTTAACATACAGAATTAACACTTTGACAGCTAAGTATTTTATCTATTTCCAATCTCTGACAGCCGATAACGTCCCCTGTCCGTGACAGTTTTTTTTGTTAGAGACGCTGATCACGTACTGGGTACGTGTGTGGATTTCAATACTGTTTACTTTAAAACAACGGCCTGTAAGCGTGATCCGCGTCATGTCAAAGCTTAGATGAATGTTTTGGCTACACACACAAACGCACTTCAAATACTTGCGGTGTGTGGGGTGCGGGAAACAAAGGATCGCCCGAGCCGGGTCGACTCTCGCGCGCCTGTTGCCTCAGCGTAGCTAAGCGATCGAGACGTGTGACAATTTTTAGCGCGAAATGACTTCGCGACGACGATTTCGTCTGGATTCGGAAAGAGATACTAGAGATATTATTGACATTTTGCAAAATGATGAGGATTCGGATATTGAGGAGAACACCGTACCGTCGTAAATTGCGATTTTCGCAGTTTTTGATGACTTGTGGTGAAGAACTGGTGCAGCATGCATCCTTAGATGATGCAGGCCCGTCTCGTGGTCCACATCATACTGGTATGACCTCCAGATTAACAGGCAGACACTTCATGGAAAGGATACCGGCGACAGGATCGAAAACGAAAGTAGCAAGAGTTTGCAAAGTCTGCGCTGACACTACAAAGAAGGAAACGGGTAAGAGAGGTCGCAAGGAAACAATTTTTACTGCCCAGATTGCAACGTGCCCTTGTGTTATGACCCGTGCTTCAAAAAATACCACACCAGGAAAGACTACACGTCATAAAATTCGAAAAATGTTGATGTTAGAGTTTTTTTTTTTTTTGAAAACGTGCCTCATTCTAAGTTGATTTTATAATAAAAAAAATACAATTACACGTGTTTTTATTATTTTATATAATAATATAAAATATCTTCAATACAATGAAAAAAAAATCATGGCCGCAACTATTATAGTTTTTTTTCTATGAAACTAACAAAATGGTCAAAAAGTGCCGGCGCGCCCAGAATGGTACGCTCATTATGTATGCGGCTAATTAGCATAAAATAAGCGCCACGTACGTCGGACGTTATCCGCTGTCAAAGTGTTAATAGTAAAACACTTCAATCGGGGCAATATTTTGTAACACCGGAATCGTTTTTAAATTCACTAAAAATCGATATCTTATTTTTGATAAATGAATGTATTCAACAACATACAATTTTAAAAATAAACTTCATATTGCATGCTGATTTCATACAACAAACTAAAGATATTAAAAATACGTTTGATTTTCAAACGTTTAATTACATCATTTGTCAGGGAGATGACTTAAATATTTTTTATTCATCATTAATAGACACTGTAGTTGGTAAAATTTGTCAATTTGAAAAAAAAGATAGTGGTTGGAGTCTTAATCAAATTAAATACATAGATATGAATGTTAACAAATTCAACCCCCTACGTGGTAGTTCATATATCGACCTTCCTCAAGATATTAAATCAAAAAAAGCTGTAATCAATGTTAAAAATAATGATAATATGTGTTTTAAATGGGCATTACTCTCTGGTTTATATCCTGTATGTAAAAGTGTAGATCGGGTAGCATCTTACGCAATTCATGGAAATAAACTAAAATTTACTGGTATTTCTTTTCCGGTTAAAATTGCAGATATATCAAAAGTAGAGAAATTAAACAATATTAGTATTAATGTTTTTGGCCTAGAATATAATAAAGAAAAAAAGTGTAATTCTGTTGTAGGTCCTTTATATTTAACAAAATGTCGTACACCTAATCATATTAACCTACTATATATATCGAATGGTACTAACAATCATTACTGTTATATTAAAAACTTATCGCGATTAGTTAGTTCACAAATATCAAGTCATCATCATGCAGTTTATATATGTGATTCATGTTTACTTATGTTATATATGTTATGAATACATTCACAAATACAATTTATTTCTTTTTCATCACACGTTTTAAGTAATGCTCTTTGATGTTTTGGTTTAAGCGTATGCAAAGCATTTAGCAAATGTTTATGCGTTGTGACTCGACGATGCATCATTTAGAAATGATTTGAATTGTTTGATTCTTGGTGTATTTAAACTCTTTCGTGGGGACGTAGACTGTACAGTGACCATTAAATGGGAATACATTTGTCTTGATACGACAAAAATCATTTGTATTCTGTTTTAAATCTACCATTAAATATCCATGTGCTTCTAAAGTTGCATCCCTGTAGGCGTCTTCAATGAATTTTGTGTTATCTGGTGACACTTGTCGTGCTAAATATCTTATTTGAGTTTTATCTCGAGGGTTTTTAAAATAAATTATATAACTTGAGTTTAAAGAAATGTCTCTTTGACCTTTACCTTGATGAAATAAATTTTGTGTTAAATAAAATACACTAAGGTTCCGGTGATGACTGCCTTTTGTAAATATATCCACAATTCTTCCATCAGACTCTCTCATTAGATCATCAATAATAATAAGGTGTGGGTTTTCACCATCAAACATATTAAGATTTGGAATTCCTTGATGATAGTTAACATTTGGTAAATTATATAAAGGTTGCATTTCATCAAAGCACCATGTGATATGATTAAAATCACAATTACATATTTCCTTAACTGATTTTATGAAATTTGTTACAAAATTTGACTTCCCACATCCACTTGGTCCGGCCACAATAGCAGTAAACGGATGGATAAAGTGAAACATTTCACACGTCTAGAGTTTAAAGGGATGAAATAAAAAATGAAAATGTTGGTGTAAAAATTTAATATATATATTATATTGCTAAAAATAAATGATCTGTTTACTATTTCTAACACAATTAGTACTTATCAGAATTTCACAATCACCTCAACATCAAATTTAAGTACACAAATAAAAACTACAATTATTTTACATTATTTACAATCAAACAATACTAAACTATTATAAAACTATTAATAAACTATTATATAACATTATAGCAATATCATAATTTTTTTACAATCAGTACAAATTTTGTATACACACACAGAAATAATAGTAAAAAGTCACTTAGCGTAATTTGTATATACACACAGAAATAATAGTAAAAAGTCACTTAGCGTAATTTATAATGTCCCCAAGCCAATGTATCAATGTTGTTGTTCATAATACATCGTTTGGTATCATTATATGATAAAGATGTTTTATTTATTTTTTGTGTAAAAATTGTGTGTTTGATTGACTTAAATCGAAGCATACTACAATATAATACATTTTTATTAAACAAACACGATTTGTAATTTTCCATATTCATTTTTTTGGTAACACTTTTGTTAACCCCTTTTGCCTTTGCTATAAATTTATCTTCTATTTCTAAGGCATACATTTTTGATCGCAACCCTACAAATTCCTTCAATACTTTACCATTATTCTCATCTTTAAAAAAACCTAACTTTTTTTTATTTATTTTTGGATATCCGTAAATATTATTTTCCGGGTAATCTGATGTATCGAAATAGTGAGGTAGATCTGGTTTTATATCCTCATAAAAATTGTCTGTAAAAATTTGATATATCAAACTATCGGTATCGGTGTACAATAACTTAATTTTATTATGAAACTTTTTAATCATGTAGTTGTAATGAAATTCATACATAAGGGTCTTAGATATATCTAAAATACAAAATCCTAAATAAATCGGCTTATCATAAATTAATTTTGTTTTACGTAATTGTATTGCAACTAAATGTTCTGAAAATATTGATAAACTATGGAACTCTGGTTTTGCAATCCAATCCTGAGCACCTAAAACTTTACCACGATTATCCCAGTGAGTTAGTAGTTTAACGTTTACTCTTTTTTCAATATTTTCCATAGTCTTACCGAAGACAGAATTATTCATTAATTTAAAAAAGTCTTTTTCGAAGTTTGATGTAGCTAACGTTCTCAAAGTAGTATTTAAGTCTATGTATTTCTTTAACCAAGAACTCTGTTTAAATTTTAAAATTCTATGTACTTTAATTAATTTCATTCCCATTTCAATGCATTGTTTTAAATTCCTGTAGTGAATGATGTATTTATTTTTATTATTTAAATTAGGAACTAATTTAGTTTCATTAGTATTACCCACACATATGTTTTCAGGACATAACGGAAAGTCAGAATGCAAATTATGAAGTTCATCAGGATATTCCAAATCAACTTCTAAAACATAACCGAAATCAGAGTTATCCGGCACATTATAATCTGTATTAGAATCTATCCATTCGAAACCGCCAACAGGAAGAGATTGAGACATTGCCCAACCATATAAATTATTCGCATCAAAATATGTTAGATATGAATTAGGTTTTTCACTATCATAATCCTCCATGAATTTATTATTTGCTCTAGCAAAACGATTGCTACACTGAGATACACCCCCTCTAATACCAGCTTTAAAAAAAGCAATTTTGTCATAGTCCGTTAACAATTCTAATTCTATTTTGGTAAATTTTAACATTGCATCCCAACTTAAACCTGGGGCAGTATAGTAATGAGCAGGATCTAATCCATAAGTTTTAATACAAAGCTTTCTAAAGTTTTCGAATACATCAGTCAAAAGTAAAACATCAGTTTTTAAATATAAATCGGAATAATCGGACATACTACTACACTTAAAATGTTGCCAAATATCTTTTGCATGATTATAATCATCATTTGAAATATTTGTATCTGTGAGTGAACTATAAAAATGGTGTTGATCAGGAAGTGATGGATGTTTCAAACAATCACTATTACACATAAATTCATAAGGATAAATACCTTTCCGTCTTAAAAGTGAAAAATCTTCATTATTAGGATAGTTCCTTTTTAGTTCTGTAAACTGATCATCATTAAGATTTTTAGCTAGTTGATCTAAACTACACGATAAAAATTTCAATGAATCTACAAATCTTAAACTTACTAATTGATTATTATTTATTGTTAACTGTTTTGAAAATGATATGTATCGTTCTTTATTTTGCGGAATAACTTCAACTTTGCCATCATAGAGGTTTAATGCATGGACAATGAAATGAGCATCGTAGTGACTGAGGTTATGTAAAAATATTGGAATATGACGAGGGGTTCTGTACTTAGTACTACACACTTGATGTGCAACACCTCTAAAACTACCAGTGTACCAATCAAAATCGTTAAAAGGATCTCCATTTAACTCAGTTTCACAAATATGACACATGTTTGAATTTGAAATTTTAATTTTATCTTCATCTGATAATGGAACGGGACATTTTTGGAAACTATTTTTTTTAACTATTGTTTTCACATCTTCGCAAAGGCGATTCATAAACACTTGTGCACAGTTTGGCCCACTATACGTCTCATATTTTGATAATCTGTTATCATATGAACATTTAATGTAATAACCAAAACTATACACTTCATGTTTTTGAATATTAATTGTACTAGGCTTGGATGGATCGTTACTACATGATTCTATCGGGTTCAAAAATGCCTCAAAGTCTGCATAAACCACAAAGGGCATTTCCAACTTTTTCGCGAATTTATCAAATTTTAATTTATTATTTGAGGTTGCTTTACCAAACCAATTCAATTTGGAATCCTCGCCGTTTGGTAATTCCGTACAAATGTGAGCGCAATCATATTGTTGATGGTTATTAAGTCTTTCCTCTGATGGGAAATGAAGTAAACATGAATCACATATATAAACTGCATGATGATGACTTGATATTTGTGAACTAACTAATCGCGATAAGTTTTTAATATAACAGTAATGATTGTTAGTACCATTCGATATATATAGTAGGTTAATATGATTAGGTGTACGACATTTTGTTAAATATAAAGGACCTACAACAGAATTACACTTTTTTTCTTTATTATATTCTAGGCCAAAAACATTAATACTAATATTGTTTAATTTCTCTACTTTTGATATATCTGCAATTTTAACCGGAAAAGAAATACCAGTAAATTTTAGTTTATTTCCATGAATTGCGTAAGATGCTACCCGATCTACACTTTTACATACAGGATATAAACCAGAGAGTAATGCCCATTTAAAACACATATTATCATTATTTTTAACATTGATTACAGCTTTTTTTGATTTAATATCTTGAGGAAGGTCGATATATGAACTACCACGTAGGGGGTTGAATTTGTTAACATTCATATCTATGTATTTAATTTGATTAAGACTCCAACCACTATCTTTTTTTTCAAATTGACAAATTTTACCAACTACAGTGTCTATTAATGATGAATAAAAAATATTTAAGTCATCTCCCTGACAAATGATGTAATTAAACGTTTGAAAATCAAACGTATTTTTAATATCTTTAGTTTGTTGTATGAAATCAGCATGCAATATGAAGTTTATTTTTAAAATTGTATGTTGTTGAATACATTCATTTATCAAAAATAAGATATCGATTTTTAGTGAATTTAAAAACGATTCCGGTGTTACAAAATATTGCCCCGATTGAAGTGTTTTACTATTAATTCTGTATGTTAAAATTCGATTACCAAAAGCGGTTTCAACAACTGTTACATTTGTTAATGAATTATGTGATTTTAAAAGATTATTTTTATGTGTATTACTTTTTAAATGGTTGTTTAGATACCTTTTATTAATATAAACATGACATGTATCACATTCCACCTTATTGTTGTCCACGTCATTGGTTTCAATTGATGATGTAGAAGCTCCCTCATCAAATTTTGCTTTCTTGGTAACCTTATTTTCATCTGTAGTGATACCTCGTTTGATACCTCTTCCAACTTGTTGTTGACTGTAACAAAAAAAGAAAATTATTAGATAAATCTTAAAATAAAACATTACTACAATAATATTTCTTATTGAGTTTGTACTTCTAATACTTACATTAACGTTGTTTCAACCATCAAACATTGATTATACAACTCATCATCATACGATGAATCGAACAGTTCACGCTTCTCCATTTCATCACAAACTTTATGCAGCTCCTGATTGAATTCGCTGTTGAATTGTTCTATATTCTCTTCAATGGGTGCGGAAAAGAAAGCACTGGTGCACATTTCACTAAAGTTTTCCATCTTTATAATAAAGAAGAAAGTATGTAGCACAGTAAGTAACAGTTAAGTGTTGGTAGAGTAACTGATACTCAATTTAAAAAATGTTCAATATTTATAGTCTAGCATAGGATTAGGAAAGTTTTGTAAAATCTAATGAGTACATGGAAGTAATTTAAGAAAACAGAATCACATTAACTAATGATCATTGTTAAAATAGTAACATTAACTAATGATCATTGTTAAAAAAGTATTTTTTCACTTTTTCACTTTCTGCTATTGTCTTTGTAATATTGTATACGAGGGCGTTTGTGTTGTCATAGATGCTATCCTTATTTTTCTTTACGTAATATTTAATCCTCGTGGTAGCGTGCTTCCAGTGATCACTAGTTGGAATCTTGGATAGTTTCTTCATATCATACATTTCAATTTTTATGAGATGCATCGCTTGGTCTCCGTCATCAGAATTTGTAGAGATGTATGATACGCCATCTCTAGCAGCTCGTGCCACAGTTGACGATAGCAGCTTCTTCCTTTTTATTTTTGGTGCCACTTCAAAAAATTGATCAATTGACTGCAATTTCCTTTTTCCGCCATCGTCTGTGTTATTAACGATGATGTCATCACTCTCTTCTTCGTTTTGAGGAGAGAGTGGCGAGTAGTAACACAGTTTATAGGTATTTTCATCGAAGTTGAATGATTTCTGCAACAACAGAGTTATCGCGTTAATATCAATTTGTTTACACTTAGTCTGACACACACACACACATGTTAAGAGAAATACAAGTAAGTTTGTCAATAGAATAATCACTTACCTCCATGATCATTGATGACACAAAACACAACACAAACGTAGTATTGGTAGACGTATACAATCCACTGTGGTCCAACGACCATAGACTGACTGCATGACTGCAACTGTTCGATCATATATAGCACCATTCTTATCTAAAGCAAATTCTTAAGTACAATGAAACTGATTGTAACTCTATGAGTCAACAAACTTATCTCACGTTTCTTCGCAAATGGCATCAACCTGCTTTGTGACTCTCACAAAAGAATGCGATTAAATATTAACAAAACGAAACTGATAGTAACTCTATGAGTCAACAAACTTATCTCACGTTCCTTCGCAAATGACATCAACCTGCTTTGTGACTCTCACAAAAGAATGCGATTAAATATTTACAAAACGAAACCGATAGTAACTCTATGAATCATCAAACTTATCTCAAATTGCTTCGCAACAGGTATCAACCTGTCATACTCTATTCTCGGGGACTGGTATTCACTTTCTTAATGAAGGAAATGCAATCTCTCGTGAACAGTATGCCAAAGGCTACTGTCTTTTAGCATTTGATTTAACTCCTGATTTATCAGCTAACTCATCAGCTCATTGGAATCTCATAAAGCATGGTAGTGTAAGATTAGAAGTACGATTTGAATCCTCACTAACACAAACAATTAACTGTATTGTTTATGCTGAGTTTGATAATATTATTGAAATAGATAAAAATAGAAATGTTACTGTAGACTATAGTAGTTAAGGTTATAATGTGTGTTATATTTTAGATTTATGTGTTATGCTTAATGCATTTTGTGTATATGTAACTAAAGGAAACATTATAAAATTAAATAAAACAAATTGTATGCAATTTACTATTTTTTATTTCATTACAAACTTCCTATTTAATCTTATACAAAACACTATAATTGAACATTCCTATGACAACCATTGAATAGATTGGTACTGTAATAATCTGCTAATAACAGTAATATCATGGATACACTAGAATTACAAAAACATATGAAAAAGATTCATCCCAGTCTAGAAAATAATGTTTATGCTGCTAATAGACTGCCTATGTATACCCATGTACCAACGTATATAATATGCAATTTGGATGCGGATGATAAACCGGGTTCACACTGGGTAGCTGTACATATCGATACGAATGGCATCGGTCAATATTTTGATTCATATGGACGAACACCTGAGCGATATCATCTCCAGTTTTTGAAAAGGAATTGTAAGAGATGGGACTGGAATGTTGATAGGATTCAGAATGATTGGACTTCAGTTTGTGGAGAATATTGCTTAATGTATTTGCTATATAAGTTTCAGGGATATTCAATGCATAGTTTTACGAGCATATTTACAGGGAACACACTGTACAACGATATTTTAGTGGATGAGATGTTTCGCTCCTATTTTATAAGTAGATAAGGCTACAATTCAAATGTTCATCAATAATTATTTTTATATAGCAAAATGGACAAATGGTCGCCAAATACACAAACCAGTAGATAATAAGCAACAACATTTTGGAAATAAAAATGGCAGTAAAATGAATGTGTTTTATTGATGATTCAGAATAGCGAGGTAGCTCGTAACAAAGTTCGATACATCAGATTACCCGGAAAAATAATTGGGTTAGGTTAGGTTAGGTTAGATTTTGATAAACAACGCCAGAAGCGAATCGCTTTTTAAAAAAGCAACAATTAGGTTAGGTTAGGTTAGACTTTGATAAACAACGCACGAGCCGAGCGAGCAAAGCGAGCGTGCCGCGGCAGCGGCCGGCGAGTGCCAGTAGCGAATCGCTTTTTAAAAAAGCAACAATTATGATAATATAGTACGATAATATATAAATATAGTTATAGGATTTTAGACGTATTTTTTCTTGAATATAATAATACATCGTTTGGTTAGAATAGTGAGGTAGGTCATAACAAAGAAGTTTAATACAAAAGCAGTGATAAGCGAGGTGCACAATGAGTAATAGATAAGAACGCCGGACGGTGTAATTAGCTAATAGGAAAAGGTGAACCATGGGACGCTAATGACCCACCGGATATCAATTAGATAAGAGTTAATCGATCTGCACATCTCCGAAACCGTGCATCCTATCGCTTCGGGAGTGAGTGCTATCGACTCAGCGTGGCCGCTTTAGTGGGAAAAGAGTCCAAACTTTTTTTTTTTTTTTTTTTTTTTTTTTTTTAGGATGGGGTACCACTGATTTGCGGGTTCGCCAACACGGTTCGCCACACAACACTACTCATCTTCCTGGTGGTGGTGCAGCTAAGCAGTTTGGGCTTCTGCGGCTTCGGCAGTGAAACCAACATTGGCGCTAGTTTATCTGTTTTTGCCTGTAAATCAATTTTAATGATAAATGATATAATTGGAGTGCATGTGAATCTACTGTATTCTGTCACATATCACTTAACTAGCTGCGCTTCGCGGTTTCACCCGCGTGGCTCCGCTCCTGTTGGTCTTAGCGTAATAATAATTCCTCGATAAATGGGCTGGGCTATCTAACACCGAAATAATTTTTATCAGTAAACAGTAGTTCCTGAGATTAGCGCGTTCAAACAAACTAGTATAGATTTATAGATTGAATAGGCTCCGTAACTACTGGCCCGATTAAAAAATAAATACATATTTTACCATTTCATTCCTACCTGATGAACATAGTCTATATTTTATGATGTTTTTTATTCTGTGTCAACCCGAGCGGAGCCGGGACGGGCGGCTAGTAGTAAATAATTTGTCAAGTTCCAACGCAGGCGAACCGCGGGCCAAAAGCTAGTTATCATCATCATCATCAATACATATAATAAAATTCTAGAAAAGTGGTGTCTGTACAATGAAAATATGTAAAAAAAAATTAGCAGGGGTTATTATTAAATCGATCCCAAACCCAAAACTGTAGTTAAAAAATTTTTTGTCTGTTTGTCTGTTTGTCTGTATGTTTGAACACGCTAATCTCAGAAACGGCTTATCCGATTTCGATGCGGTTTTCACTAATATATTGTGGTAATCTTCATTTAACATTTAGTGTTTATTTCATGTCAATCGGTTCATAAATAAAAAAGTTATGACCATTTAAGTACTCACGGCGAACATTTGCTAAGGCATTCTATGGTACACTATACAGTGTACGATAAAACGTAAGTTATCTGTTATACGCTACAGTTATGTCCAAGTGATCATATCGAAAGTCCCCAAGGGTGGGGGGGTAAGCTGAGGTAGTAGGGGGGAGGGGTCAAATTAAAATTATACTTATTTCTAGGTAAATTTTATACATAAAATGTCCTTTAAATTATGTCGTATTATATTTTTAACCCCCGATGCAAAAATATGGGTGATAAGTGTTTGACCGCTGTGTGTGTGTGTGTTTGTGCCACCGTAGCTCGCTAGCAGGTAATCCGAATTAGATGATGTTTTTTTGTTAGGCAGCATATTTTCCGACGCTGGTTCTTAAATAAACTGTATCAAAATCGGTTCATCCATTTATTGTACCTAGGTATATAGGGGTAAAAGTGGGAATGAAAATAACTAAAGTTGTCGAATATACTTTAGTGATATATTAAATGAAAGTGAACGACCTATCAGTAAAAATAAGTCAAATTTTATCAAAATCGGTTCATCCATTTATTTGATATAGGTATAAAAGTGGTAGGTAATAAAAAAAGTGAATTTTGACTCAAGTGACATATGAAATGAAAGGGCATGACGTGTAAAGTATAATTAGACATATTTAATCAAAATCGGTTCATCCATTTACTATACCTATATATAGGTATAAATGGGAATGAAAGAAACGAATGTTGTCAAATATACCTAAGTGATATATCAAATGAATGTGCATAACGGGTGAATAAGTGAATTACAATTAGTAATGTTTTATCGAAATCGGTTCATCCGTTTATTAGATATAGGGCACTTTAGGGGTGACAGTGGTTAGATAAATAAACCAAATGGAGCATCAAACGATAGGATATGACGTGTACATATAGGTACAATTAGATAATATTATTTACATCAAAATCGGTTCTGCCATTTACTAGGGATGGAAAGGGAAGGGTTGAAAGTCTGTGAAAGAAGAGGGGGACATGGGAGCGAGAGGATAGCCACACCCTGGAAATTTTGAACTCTTCTCAAAGCCACATATGCCTGGCCCTTGGCAATTTTTTTTCTTAAATATACCACTTCTTTTGCCACTGTGGTCCATTACAATTTATGCACGGTTACGGCCCAACTTAAAAGATGTCAAGCAGCAACAAACTTATAGATATCAATATGATGTAGGAATGTATTATGGAGGTAGAGGTAGGTCTCGCTCACTTGAAAATATTAAATGAAAATAAGAAACCGAAGTTTAAAAATTAAAAAAAAAAAACCCAAGGCAACGAAGGAAAAGGAATATATAATTTTACAAACTTCCCGACGATCTTTAAAATTAAGTACCATTATAAAAAAAAATATATAAGATATATTATGATAATGATGGTATGGCAGCCCCGACGACTTTGTTTTTTTATGATATTTATTTTTAAAGATCTTCGGGAAGTTTGTGAAATTATTTATTCCTCTTTCTATGCACTTTTCTTCGTTGCGTTGAGTTTTTTTAATTTAATTTTTATTGAACGGTCTATACGGTTTAGTTACTGCAGGCGTGAGACAGGAAAGATCTGAGCGCTGAGACAAACGTCAAAACGTAAAGAAATAGAATCCGCTATCGATACTAATTGTCATAAGCGTATGATGTTTTGCTAAGGATTTGTTCACCCTACCAACGACGACGACGACCACGAACAAAATTTTCATCCAGTCGCAATTTAACAAAATTGTGCAAAACACAATTAAAAATCAATTATTAAAATTTCCTGTCCTTCTGGTGATTAGAATTTTTATTTTTGAGATCAACGATGAATGAAAAAATAGATTTTTCGTAAAAACAGTGGCTCCTAGAAAAAAATGTATGTGAAGTTTTTTAAAGATAATTTTATAATCTACATTTGGTAAAAGTTAAGGAGGAAACGATTAACTTACCGTCTCGGCGAAAATCGCAAGAAACCTATTTTTATATTAATTGTCCTCGAATTTTTTTTTTCTTTCTGAGTACCGGTATGACGGGAAATTTTAACATTTTATTTTGAACCAATTTTGTCAGGATGAAAATTTTGGTCTTGGTCGTCGTCGTCGTTGGTAGTGTGACCGAACCATTACTAAAATATCATGAGCTTATGTCAAAAATTATCGATAGCAGTTTCTAATCCTTAGCGTTATTCTATTCTCTGACATTAGTCTCGGCCTGCTACTATCGCTAATTTTTGTCATAAACTCATGATATTTTAGTAATGACGGCGACGACTACGACCAAAATTGTCCTCCAGACAAAATTGGTTCAAAATAAAATATTAAAATTTCCCGTCATACTGGTATTCGGAAAGAAAAACAATTCGAGGACAATTAATATAAAAATAGGTTTTTTGCGACTGTCGGCGAGACAGTAAGTTAATCATATAATCACCTTTTACCATAATTGTAGATCATAATATTATCTACAAAAAACTTCAAATACATTTTTTTTCTAGGAGCCACCGTTTCTACGAAAAATCTATTTTTTCATTCATTGATCTCAAAAAAAAAATTTCCAAGCACCAGAACGACAGGAAATTTTAATATATTATTCTAATTGTGTTTTGCACAATTTTATTAAATTGCGACTGGATGAAAATTTTGTTCGTGGTCGTCGTCGTCGTTGGTAGGGTGAACCGTGAACAAATCCTTAGCAAAACATCATACGCTTATGTCAATTAGTATCGATAGCGGATTCTATTCCTTTACGTTTTGACGTTTGTCTCGGCACTCAGTTGCTGCACAATATATTGTCAAAAACATCCATACAAGGAAGGAAGGTAAATAAGTTTGCTCCTCTCCCTCCTGGTGCCTAAAAAATAATATGACATAATTTAAAATAAAGGAGAATGGCAAACTCCCATAGGACTCTGGGCCTGATCGTTACACTGATGATTTATGAGAGATTAAATAGTTAAAAATATACAGATTCTATGAATATAATAATTATAGATCTGTTCTATGGGATAGCAGAGATATTGGGGTGTAAAGTAACAAAAATAAAAGTTAGTTTGCTTGAGTTAAATGAATAGCATTGCCTTTTTCTAGGTCCAGGTAAGTTTATTTTCTATCTACATTGTCTAGCTAATAATAGTGTAACACTAGAACAGTCAGGTAATAGAAATATTGGATCCAACACATATTATTCAACACACATTTTAACTTACCAAAACATCAACAATCACTAGGTAGGTACATTTCCTATATCTTTATAAATGGATAAATCAGGATTCGCTTTCATAATAAGACTAATCAATTCAAATAATATCTTTAGAGTAAAAATAGACGATTAAGGCAATTTTCAATATAACGTTACTAAAACTTCACTCAAAAGTCAAACAACAAACATAACAAATCACTCATCAGTCATCACTGACACAATTATGATTAATAATTTGACATTTATTAATGGCCAGCTACCTAAATAAAAATGATATAATTATTATTGATTAAGTAAAATATGTTTTTATTTTATAGAATGACCTTAATAAATTAAGATGTGTGTTAAAAAAAGTTAAGTTTTGCTTCTGATTTTTATAGCATTTGAATTCAATAAAACTAAAAATGAAAAATAAACATTCATTCGTATTAATCTATATATTTGACTATTTTACTCCTGACAACACTGACATCTCTGCTTGATAAGACCGGTAGTGAACGAATTATCTTTTTTTTCAACGATTTGTTTTCCCATAGAATGAGAAGTCAATATTTTATAAATAATTATTAAAATTAACATAATGAATTTTAAATATATTATGATTTCTGTAACAGTTAGGCCCAATTTCGCCATTCTCCTTTACGTAGAAAATTAATTAGGCACTTATTTTGACGTGACAACGTCTTAAATTAGGTTGCGACTGGGAGTCACTTATGAAAAAGTGTAACGCTCGGTAACGTTACGATGAGTCACCGAACGAGAGAGAGGCCCGCCGAATGCCTTGCGTCTCTCTCCCACTCAACTATGATCGAGAAAAAGACGTTGTCACGTAAAATCTTCGCCCGTAAAACCGACTTTACAGGCAACCATTTTTTTACTAGATTTCCGCCCGCGGCTTCGCCCGCGTTTGCAAAGGAAAACCCGCATAGTTCCCGTTCCCGTGGGATTTCCGGGATAAAAAAAATGGTTGCCTGTAAAGTCGGTTTTACGGGCGAAGATTTTACGTGACAACGTCTTTTTCTCGGTAGAATATTTATGTGCTGCGCGCGCGGCAGACCGCGGGCCTCTCTCTCGTTCGGTGACTCATCGTAACGTTACCGAGCGTTACACTTTTTCATAAGTGACTCCCAGTCGCAACCTAATTTAAGACGTTGTCACGTCAAAAACTATCCTATGTGTTAATCCAAGTTACCCTCTATATGTGTGCTAAATTTCATTGTAATCGGTTCAGTAGTTTTTACGTGAAAACGTTACGTTACGTTACGTTTACGTGTTTTTGACGTGACAACGTCTTAAATTAGGTTGCGACTGGGAGTCACTTATGAAAAAGTGTAACGCTCGGTAACGTTACGATGAGTCACCGAACGAGAGAGAGGCCCGCGGTCTGCCGCGCGCGCAGCACATAAATATTCTACCGAGAAAAAGACGTTGTCACGTAAAATCTTCGCCCGTAAAACCGACTTTACAGGCAACCATTTTTTTAGCTCAGTTTAGTAATAAATTTTACTAATTACAGTTCTTTTAATTATTTATGGTAGTACGTGTTTATTCAATAAAAGTTAAGTAGTAACTACTATGCAGTCACTATTCCACGCGGACGAAGTCGCGGGCACAGCTAGTAATTAATATAAATATAAAAGTACCTGTAACATAAGCTTCATGCGTTTTTTTGCATACACTTCTTTAGAAGGATCCTCTTTCATCATGTTCGAAACCAATTCCGAATAATATCCACGCTTCGGAATCGAATCTCTCTCCGTATTGTCATAAACCACATCATGGTATTTGATTATTTTCTTCTTACTGAATGTTACACTCATTTTAACCTATTTATTGAATAAAATATTAATATAATAATATATATTTTATTAATGTCAATATAATTATTTAAAGTGACATTTGGTTTGACAAAAATGTTTTTAATTTTTCGTAAAACCGCAATGATTGTTTTTGGTAAAACTAAAAAAGGTTTTAATAGATTGTTTTGACGTGACAACGTCTTAAATTAGGTTGCGACTGGGAGTCACTTATGAAAAAGTGTAACGCTCGGTAACGTTACGATGAGTCACCGAACGAGAGAGAGGCCCGCGGTCTGCCGCGCGCGCAGCACATAAATATTCTACCGAGAAAAAGACGTTGTCACGTAAAATCTTCGCCCGTAAAACCGACTTTACAGGCAACCATTTTTTTATTCAATACGTAATTTGATAATCGCCCAGTTAATTATATATTATTATACAACAATAATGATGTTATCATCTATCATAGTAATGATAATATTATATTTTAAGGTGATCACTATGGTCAAAATCGAAAAACACCTTATACATATTGAATTTTGTTGAGGAAACTGTTGGTACGATTGTCTTAAAAAAAATATATGTGATACTCAAGGATATATAATTAAAAAATGTTGTGTGGTTTTATGAAACCACGGTAAAAGTGAAACTGTTCGAACGGTTCCGAACACTGCTTTGTGTAGCGCATGTCGCGTGTCGGTCGGCTGCCGAGTAGGTATACCTACTCGGCAGCCGCGATACACGCGACATGCGCTACACAGACCAAAAAGTTTGAGACGATGTAATAAAAGTTTCACTTTAACAAAGTGTATTGTTTACTTTTCATTTTAGAACGGCCTAAACATAAAAAAAAAAAATACATACAAATCAACCCCTTTACGAACATAAAACGCATTTTGTCAGGAAAACCGCTACATATATTTTATACCAAAAAATATGTTATGATATTTGTAACAATTTGTATTGCTTGTTTTATCAATTTTCATTAGTATCGTTAAATTATCAAGAAAAAACTCGAATTTATAATAAAACCCACATAAAACCTCACCTCTATTGCATATTTTCGACGAAATTTGACGGTGTCAGTTCGACTCGGACGGGGGACTGTACGTGCGGTTTTTTTTGCAAAATAACGCTAAAATTCACCGAATTTAATGTTTTGTTAAATTAAACCAGATTGTAATAGGTATTTACATGTGCAGATAATGAAATGAAAGTTAAAAAGAGGTATGTAAATAAATAAAAATCTGTTTGTAAATTCGTTTTGTTTTAAAGTGAAACTTTTATTACATCGTCTCAAACTTTTTGGTCTGTGTAGCGCATGTCACGTGTATCGCGGCTGCCGAGTAGGTATACCTACTCGGCAGCCGACCGTCACGCGACATGCGCTACACAAAGCAGTGTTCGGAACCGTTCGAACAGTTTCACTTTTACCGTGGTTTCATAAAACCACACAACATTTTTTTTGAAAGGCGTCATTGAATAATATCCAGTGTTGATAATTTTTGACAGTAAAATATTATCAGAAAACACATACTTACCTATAATAAAACAGTAACCAGACATTCCCTGTGCCTTGAATATTTAAAAAAAAATGGTTGCCTGTAAAGTCGGTTTTACGGGCGAAGATTTTACGTGACAACGATCATAGTTGAGTGGGAGAGAGACGCAAGGCATTCGGCGGGCCTCTCTCTCGTTCGGTGACTCATCGTAACGTTACCGAGCGTTACACTTTTTCATAAGTGGCGCGGCTGGCAACCTAATTTAAGACGTTGTCACGTCAAAAAAGATTAATTGCTGTTCTATCGTATATTTTAAGGGTCCAAAACAATCCATATACTATAGGATTTAAAAAATTAACCTCGAACTAACTACAAAATACATAACAAGTCGAAAAAATGGTTGCCTGTAAAGTCGGTTTTACGGGCGAAGATTTTACGTGACAACGTCTTTTTCTCGGTAGAATATTTATGTGCTGCGCGCGCGACAGACCGCGGGCCTCTCTCTCGTTCGGTGACTCATCGTAACGTTACCGAGCGTTACACTTTTTCATAAGTGACTCCCAGCCGCAACCTAATTTAAGACGTTGTCACGTCAAAAAACGTGATTTCTTGTCCGTTCCCCTATTTTGTAGGTTGCATGCATATATTCCTACTAGGTATGAAGAGATATACAGAGAACGCTAAATACATTTGCCTGGTCACCATTACCATTAGATACACCATGACATGGTAGAGGCCGTTCTATAGAATTACGTCAAATAATCCTTTATATCTCTGTAGGCGAGATGTTCTCCACCCTAGTCATCATCAGGTCTCCAGAATATAGTCCGCGTTGAAGAAAATTAATTTCTAAATCGGTGTTTTCTTAACTGTTCCCCACTCTAGAACTTATAATTACTTGCTTAGTCATCTTAAGGTCTCCAGAATGGGTCATGTAGTAGAGACTTAGCTAAATACGGTTAATGTTGAAAGATGAGTCTTCCTACATTACATTTACAATATACATAGTACACAACATTTACTATTCATAAGCTAGTATTTTATAAACTAAGTTTTTCGTATTAATAAGCCGTTCAAGTTTGTATGTTGTATTGTTTATAGCATTTTCCTACTATTTAAATAGCTTGTTTCATATTTGTAAGTCATTTTTTACCCAAAAAAATGTTGTGTGGTTTTATGAAACCACGGTAAAAGTGAAACTGTTCGAACGGTTCCGAACACTGCTTTGTGTAGCGCATGTCGCGTGTCGGTCGGCTGCCGAGTAGGTATACCTACTCGGCAGCCGCGATACACGCGACATGCGCTACACAGACCAAAAAGTTTGAGACGATGTAATAAAAGTTTCACTTTAAAATAAGAAATAAAATACCGCCGTAATACGATACGAATTTTATAGATTAATATCCTAATACGGTGGTATAACTCCGAAATAGGAAAAAATACTGGGCATGTTTAATTGTTTATAACTTTCAATTTATTTACTTATTGAATTAGTTCCAAGATTAGTTGAAATAATTATTTATCTGATAAATTAGAAACCATAATATTCTGCGGTATGTGTTCTTAATTAGAAATCCTGTTAAATATGAAAACGGTTGAGTACAAAATGTTTGTTTCTTAGAAGGGGTAAAAATAGGAAGGTGTATTTTAATTTATCACAAAACATTTATATTGTATAACTGTTGATTTGAGTTTTACACATCTGAGCCAAAAAACTGTTATCGTTTGATAAAGCATTTACATTCTCTTGTTTATCGAATTTTTGATGGGTCCGAATTAGGATTATAATGATTATTTTTCCGACCCAAATATCGACCAATAGAATTGCACCATTCGACGTCACGTGGTACAACCTACATGGTATTATACTGATAATTTTTTGAAAATTTTCTCTGGTCGTTGACGTCAAACTGACAGGTTCAATTCAATTGTGAAATTATTGGCCGAAATTTGGGACGGAAAAATAATCTCCCGAATACCACACGAGCTTCAAAATTATCTGGCATTTCCCTCAAGGTTCCCTGCAAACAAATAAAGTCGTCAAGTTTTTCAGGAAATATCACTCGCGCTTCGCGCTCGTGATTTTTTAACCTTGACTAAAAACTTGACTCCTTCATTTGTTTGCAACGAACCTATCGGAAAATACCCGATAATTTTGAAGCTCTTGTGGTATTATAAGTGATAACTGCGTTAAAAACAACCGACTTCAAACTTGCACTTGCAACATTTACAAATACAGACAAAGATGCTCATAAAATAAAAACTACTGGGCCTATCCGAATAAAATTTTTATGGGACCAGTTCGACACTATCCCGCATCGAACAAAAAAAGAATCACGTAAATCGGTTCAGAAACCTCGGAGTAATCGGTGTACATACATAAAAAAAAAAAAAAAAAAAAACATACCGGCCGAATTGATAACCTCCTCCTTTTTTTTGAAGTCGGTTAAAAAACACGAGTAGTTTTCCTATTACGGTGGTAGTTATTTCCATGTAACTCTGTATTAGGTTATATCATCTCCTATTACGGCCCTATTCATAGAACATATTAAAATTACCAGATTTAGGGTTGCGTAAATAAATATGAAGTTTTGTGGATTCTTATTTGATATGCGTGTTTTTTTTTTTTTTTTTTGTTGATAAAACCAAAAGCATAAGTGAAACACATTTAAAGTGAATCAACGTAATCAAACCAATGTTCAATGAATGAAAAACTTACAATTTACTTTACTAACACATTTATATTATTTAATAAATATTACCTATTTGTAGGGAACTTCAATAAATATAATTTCTGACCCTCCGTATTAGGAGCCGTCTTCCGCAGTAATAGGCTCTGACCATAACCATACCTCCGTATTAGGGAAAATCGACCTGACTATTTAAATATTTTTTTTTTAAATAAGAAATATCATGAAAATAAACATAGACTCAACAGCAATACAAAATTTAAGTTCCACTTTTAACGATAAAGTGGTTTGGCACCTTTAAAAATAAATACTTACATATGCTTATCTTTGTTACTTACTTTCAAATGTTGTGAAATACCTCCGTATTAGGTGCTTTTACCTTGGCCGAATTTTTTCGAATTTTCTGAGAAAAGAGAAACGAAACAGCTCATGTTGTGATTATAAATTTCGAACACAAACCTAACTATTAAATCGTCACACAGAAACCTAACTATTATTACATTGAGGTTCAAATTTATGTCTATCAAAAATTAACGCCCTCTTTTGTTGTTGTCGTTGTTGATGTCGTCGTCGTCGTCGTCGTCGTCGTCGTCGTCGTCGTCGTCGTCGTCGTCGTTGTTGTTGTTGTTGTTGTTGTTGTTGTTGTTATTGTTGCTGCTGTTGAATAGCCGAATTTCTTCGATCCTTCCACTCTCCGTGCGTAGATTGATCGTTTGCGTCATAAAAGTTGACCGATATTAAAATTTTTCCTTCGCTTGATGCGAATGGGAATTGTTAAGGGGTGTCTCGTTAAGATGATACTTTCAACGATTAAACTGACTATGTTCAGATTTATCCATCGTGTGTGCGCGCGCGCGTGTGTGTGTGAATAGTGTGCGTGTGACGGTCGCCGCCGTCACATATCATGTTATTTAAACACGCCGCGCGCATATATAATTATATAGAGAAGCAAACGTCGCGGCGGCATCGTCGTGTTACGTTTGAGGCTCTAGCGGAAGCTTTAGTTAGCTCCCTGGTTGATCCTGCCAGTAGTTATATGCTTGTCTCAAAGATTAAGCCATGCATGTCTCAGTGCAAGCCGTATTAAGGCGATACCGCGAATGGCTCAATATATCAGTTTTGGTTCCTTAGATCTTACTCAGTTACTTGGATAACTGTGGTAATTCTAGAGCTAATACATGCAATCAGAACTCTGACCAGTGATGGAATGAGTGCTTTTATTAGATCAAAACCAATCGACGGAGGGCCTGGCGTCTGAAGTCGTTAATTTTGATGAATCTGGATAACTTTTTTTCGGCGGTAGGCGTAAAAAAATAAACACGTGCTTTAAATTGCTCTTACGAATTTATTTTGTGAATAACAGTATTTTGATATTAATGGTGCTTTAAACTCCCTAAAGTACTCACCAATACATTTACCACTACTTTTTTAATATTACTAGCACTTCACTTTAATATTTTGGCAGTATGGAATCCATTAAACAATCCTTGGCACAAATGTCCGAGATGTTCAATAAAAAAATGATGGAATTTCAACAAGATTTACAGAAGACCACTACAACCTCCAATTTGGCCAGTCCTCCATCAAGATTAGCTTCTGATTTCTTGGCTTTCCGAGCATTTGTTTTCACATCGCTACAGTGTTTGCAGTCCCAGGTTGACGCCCTGACTCATTTATATGACAATCTAGAGATGAGAAACCGACGCAAAATCCTCTTAGTGCATGGTATACCAGAAGCCAAAGATGAAAACACCCTCAATTCTACGGTTGATACAATAATTAAACACACTAGTGCACAACACCTTTCTACTGAGGATATTAGCCGCTGCCATCGTATGGGCTCTATTAAGGTTGGCAAGCCTAGACCCGTACTTATAAAATTCCGTGACCTCAATACAAAGCAGCAGATATGGTCATCCAAGACTAAGTTAAAGGGCTCTGGCATCACCTTGTCCGAATTCCTCACCAAAAGCCGACATGAAACTTTCATGGCTGCTAGGAACCAGTTCGGCGTTTCCAAGTGTTGGACCAGGGATGGCAGAATATTCGTCATAGACTCAGAAGGAGCGCGTCATCGCGTTGAGAGTGTTGGTGATCTCAAGTGCATCCCTTGTAATGTTGCTGAGAATAACAAGCCTCCTCCAACTTCATCAGCTTCTAATAGTGACCTTTCTAAAGATGTAAGAGGTGTTCCTCGCTCTAAAAGGCCAACTAGAGCTAAGTAGTCTTGTTTTATTTAATATCAGTTTCCAAGTTTATGTTATGCTTTCTTTCTTAAACTCTTACTTATTTTTATTCCATAATTGGCTTAGACTTAATTCTTTACTTGACTGTTAGCTGACTCTCAAAGTACTTAATAATTAATTTCTATTTCTGTGTATTGCTTTTACTTAACTTTTTATGGATACCGTTCTTTGCAAATGTATTTATTACCGTACCTTCACTTTCGTTATATATCAATGTTGTTTTGTTTGTTGATGTCTAATTGTCAAAGTCATGGCTTGTCAAAAATCAAATGTCATTGTTAAAGTCGTCTCGGATATTGCCAGTTATAATTTCTGTTAAGATTATGTTCTTTTTTTATGTTTAAAATAAGTGATGTTATTGTTAAATATTAATTATTTATTATCTTTCAATTTCTCTTTTAAAACTGTCAAACTGTCAATTTTTATTTAATAATTTAGTGCTTACATAAGTTACATTTACTGTTGCGGTGGGTACAGGGTAATCGAGCATACCTTTGTCTTATAAATTCTAACTTTAGTTTTTTTATTTATTATTATTATATTTATTTGCATTTTGTATATAATATTTTTTTTTTCTTTTTATTTATAGATATTTATTTATATATATATATATATATTATATCATTTCATGTCAGATCGTAGAGGGAGAATGAACTATAGAGACGACATCGGCGTATACCCGAACGAGATGGCGAATCCTTACGTCAATGTTGCCAACTATTACAAAAACTTTTTATCCGAAAAACTGGCAAAATATCTATTAATGTTTGGGTATTTTTTTGTAAGATAGGTTTATGAAGAAAAAGACAGATTTGAAAAGATTTTGTTATTTATTAACTTAACTAGCGACCCGCCCCGGCTTCGCACGGGTGCAATGCTGATACTAAATAGTAAATACACTACAGTTTTCGACTGTTCGCTTGTATTAGGTAGCTCAACAACATCCTGAAAAGTTTAAGTTAGTTGAATCAGATAATACTAAGAACATCCATGTACAAAATAAAAGGTGTAAAAAAAAACGGTGACTAATCCAGGCTTCACACATTCATATGAGCCGTGTACACACACAACAACACCACATAAACTTCCTCTCCAAGGTATTTCGTGCAGTTCTAAAATAGTGCAGTGTCGTTGCTCGTGGGAAAGTGCAATGAAATTATTAATTTACCTTAGGACCAGTCCATGGATTTTTGATTGTTGGGCAGTACTCAGTCGCTCAACAATAATATCCTAAAAAAATAAAATTTGATTAAGTAGAAATAGAAAATATACCCCTATAAAAATAAATTAATAACTTGTTTTGTTTATTATGTAGACGTAGCAACAAAATCGGTCTATGAATATTTAAACTACAACATTTAAATCCAAACTAAACGCATCACAAAAATTACTCACTGTTGTAAAAAGTGTTGGAATTGCATTGGGCATCAAATAGGTTTTTTTTTTCGTTTTTCGAAAATAACGCGACTCAAAATGTATAGAACATATTCTGTGACTTTTTCCTGGTAACCAGTTCTTCCTTCCGGTAGCTCGAATCCATCTGTTTAATGTACTTGTTTGTTTTGGAAACCTGAAAAACATATTTAATATTAAAAAACATTTCACGATTTTGGGGAAAATTTTACCCTGTACTGGTATCCCTAATGTTAATCACATGATTATACCATAAATTTGAAACTACGTAAAAACAAATGGCGTCCTGAACAACAAGAACACTTCGTAATTTAGTCGGATAACACAAAAAAATGTTTACGTCTATATCGATGAAAATATTATATATTTGTAGATAATTTCACATTAGAGTTAATGAAAATGTATCAACTATATCCAGTTCTATAAAACAATATACTTCAAATAAGTTTACTTACGTGTGAAAGGTAATATTTGGTAATCTTCGTTCCGGCCGATTTTTACAACCAATCACACTACAACGCACCATATTTTCACTTAAAGTCGGATTAAAACAGATCACTGTCAACGTTTATTAAACTTTGAAGTCACTTAACAGCGAGAAAAAAACAGAAAACTAGCAAAACAATGGACTGTAGCCGCTTGTTTGGGACAAACTGCCTTTGTCCCCAACAAAAGAAATCGCATAACATGAGAGAAACAAAAAACAATGTTTCTGTCTCGCTTGCTCTTGGCTTTATAGTCATAAGTGTATTTCTCTCACGCATTACTTGTCATTTTAGTGCCTCCTCTATAGTTCATTCTCCCTCTACGTGTCAGATGTTAGTATAAACATTGACATTAATGCCGATTTATTATCCGAATCATCGCTCTGTAGCGAAGATAGTTTTCATAGTGCTATTCCACCTCCTCTTGATTTTTCCCTTACTACCTTATTTAACGATGTCCCTAAAAATTTTAATGCCATCCACATAAATGCACAAAGTATTCCGGCACATTTTCCTGACATGCTCTCATCGTTTACATCAAGAAATATCCATGCCATCCTTGTCTCTGAATCCTGGCTCAAACCTTGTCATCCATCTGCTGCTTATTCGATTCCTGGTTTTCACCTCATACGCAACGATCGTGTTGGCAAGGGAGGTGGTGGCGTGGCGATCTACCTCCGGTCTCACATCCCCTTTAAATTAATTTGCTCTTCCCCTCAGCCCCCTCCTCCTAATTCCATCGAACATCTCCTCATCGAAGTCCATTTGCCGCATTCCAAAATCCTCCTTGGCGTTTTCTACAGTCCTTCTCTCTCTATTGATTACTTTTCCTCCTTTGAAAACCTCCTTGGTAACCTGTCTCCCCAATATGAGCATTTAATTTTTATGGGTGATTTTAACACATGTTTGCTCCGAGGTGATACCCGCGCTAATAAGCTGCTTTCCATCCTCAACTCTCACAATCTCCACACCCTTTCCTCAAATCCTACTCACTACTTTCCTGGCTGTAATCCTTCACTTATAGACCTTATGATTGTTTCCTTACCAAACTTCATATCCAAGCATGGGCAGTGTTCTGCCGATGCCTTCTCCTTTCACGACCTCATTTACCTTTCATATAAGCTCCAATCCCCTAAATTCAAACCTTCCACTCTTCTGCTTCGTAACTTTGTGGGAATGGACAGAAATGCACTCCGCTGTGATGCGCAGAATATTTGTTGGAGTGAGGTGTATGACGCTGAGCCAATTGATACGAAAGTATCATTATTTAACTCTTTGCTTATTGATTTGTATGACAAACATGCACCTCTACGACCCGTTAAAAAGAAGCACACCCCGGCACCTTGGCTTTCACCAGAGCTTAAAAGTTTATCTTCTAAAAGGAATCGAGCTAAATGTAAACTTAAGACTGCTCAGACGGACGAAGCACGGGCAAAGTACAAAAGTATACGTAATCGCTGCAACGTATTGTGCAGAGACGCTCAACGACGTCACATCCATAAATCCCTTGAGAACGGTGATTCGGTTTCAAATTGGAAATTTTTGAAAAGCTTAGGAGCTGGTAAAGTGACGCATAACACTCCTAGCAATATAAACATCGATCAGCTAAATGTGCACTTTACGTCGTCTCCTTCCCTTGAAACTAGTGTGAAAAACCGTACTCTAGCCCACCTCTCATCACTCCCTTCTCCTAATTATCCTCCTTTCCTCTTCAGTCTTGTTACCGATCGCGACGTTAATAAAACCATATTGTCAATATCATCAAACGCAGTTGGCTGTGACCTTGTTAGCCGTAATATGATCATTCCTATCCTTGACATAATTGCTCCCATTATCACTCACATTTTCAACACCTCCATCTCAACTGGCATTTTTCCAAGCGCTTGGAGAGATGCTCAAGTTATTCCTTTGCCCAAAAAACTTAATCCTAATTCTTTTACCGACTACCGTCCCATCTCCATACTACCTTTCCTTTCGAAAGTCCTTGAACGTCTCCTTCATCTACAACTTACTACCTTCCTTAATACACATAATATCCTCAGTGATTTCCAATCTGGTTTCCGCCCTGGTCATAGTACGACTACAGCTTTGATCAAGGTGACAGACGACATTCGTGCTGGTATTGACAATAAGCAGCTCACAGTTCTGGCTCTTTTAGATTTCAGTAATGCTTTTACTACTGTCGACTTCGATATACTGCTGGGTTTGCTAGGTGTTATTAATTTTTCTCCTTTGGTAACTGACTGGTTCCGTTCCTACCTTACTTGTCGGAGGCAGCGTATCATGATGGGTTCCAAACACTCGTCTTGGTGCGGAGTCTCTGCTGGTGTTCCACAAGGGGGCGTCTTGTCTCCTCTCCTCTTCTCCATTTTCATCAACTCCTTATGTTCCCGTTTGACGGCTCCGTACCATATGTATGCAGACGATTTACAAATTTATACCCAGTCTACTCTCGCTGACTTACCTAAGGCAATTGACTTTTGTAACTTTGAATTGGCAACAATACTTAAATGGAGCAATGAATTTGGACTAAAAATCAATCCTTCCAAAAGCAATATCATCATAATCGGTAGTCCTTATATGATTTCAGAAATCGACTGGGGTATTTTACCAAGCATCAAAATCGGTGGCGTAGTCTTGCCTTACCAAAAGGTAGTCAAAAACTTAGGCGTGCTGTTTGATCAAACGCTCTCCTGGTCCAATCATGTCCAGGAATTAAGCCGCAGGGTTTATGCTGCTTCATCTTCGCTCCGGCGGCTTCGTAACTTTTTGCCCATTCCCACGAAGATTATGCTAGCGCAATCCCTTCTTCTTCCTATTCTTGATTACGCTGATGCATGTTATCCTGATTTATCAGTTGAGCTTACTGAAAAACTTGAGCGGCTCCAAAATTTTTGCATAAGATTTATTTTCGGCCTTCGGAAATATGATCATGTCTCTTTCTATAGAAAAAAGCTCAAGTGGCTCCCCATCCGCTTTCGCCGGAATCTGCATTTGTTGCATTTACTTTTCCGTATCCTTTTTGACCCTTCCGCTCCTACGTACCTTAGAAACCAATTTTCCTTCTTGCGCAATGAAAACTATACCCTTCGTTCGGTTGACAGACTTACCTTATGTGTCCCTGTGCGACGTACCAACTTTTTTGGGAAATCTTTTACGGTAACTGCTGTTAATCTTTGGAATGCATTGCCACTACCAATCAGACAAGCTAAGAATTTATCATCTTTTAAAAACCTCCTTCGTCGTCACTTTCTGTCATCCGCTTTCAACTCGGCATAGTAACTTTTATTGTTTTAAATTTTTATATTAGTAGTGTATATAATTATATATATTATGTATTATATAATTATATATTATATGTATATATATTTATGGTATATTTGTATAATATAAGTAGACATATGTATAATATTATATAAGTATATTTTTGTATGTACTGTAGTGTCGTATATGTTTATGTACAGTATATAATTTATAAATTGTTATGTGTTTTAATTTTCATATATTTTTATTTTGTTTATAGTTACATCATTATCATTATTATTTTTTTTTTCTTTTTTCTCTCGACCTACCTTTACAACTTAATTGAGCTAATTACCTTCTGCCCTGGTTGCCTGGAAGAGATCACTTCTAAGTGATAAGGCCGCCAAATACACTAAACTGCTCCTTGCTTTTATTTTTGTATGTTCTAGTATGTAAGTCTGTTTAGTTGTATTAAAGAGTAAAATAAAATAATAAATAAATAAATAACTTTTGCCGATCGCATGGTCCAGTACCGGCGACGCATCTTTCAAATGTCTGCCTTATCAACTTTCGATGGTAGTTTCTGCGACTACCATGGTTGTCACGGGTAACGGGGAATCAGGGTTCGATTCCGGAGAGGGAGCCTGAGAAACGGCTACCACATCCAAGGAAGGCAGCAGGCGCGCAAATTACCCACTCCCGGCACGGGGAGGTAGTGACGAAAAATAACGATACGGGACTCTTACGAGGCCTCGTAATCGGAATGAGTACACTTTAAATATTTTAACGAGGAACAATTGGAGGGCAAGTCTGGTGCCAGCAGCCGCGGTAATTCCAGCTCCAATAGCGTATACTAAAATTGTTGCGGTTAAAAAGCTCGTAGTTGCATTTGTGCGCCGCGCTGTCGGTGCACCGCATCCGCGGTGATACTGACACGTTTGCGGAGCATATCGTCGGTGAGCCGGTCGTTAAAAGCCGGTTCAATATCAAAATCCTATCGCGGTGCTCTTCAGTGAGTGTCGAGGTGGGCCGACAATTTTACTTTGAACAAATTAGAGTGCTCAAAGCGGGCTCAAAATGCCGCTTGAATATTTCGTGCATGGAATAATAGAATATGATCTCGGTTCTATTTTGTTGGTTTTCAGAACTCCGAGGTAATGATTAATAGGGATAACTGGGGGCATTCGTATTGCGACGTTAGAGGTGAAATTCTTGGATCGTCGCAAGACGAACATCAGCGAAAGCATTATTATTACATTGAGGTTTTATGATTATAAATTTCGTGGCCAGAAATAATTTAGTTTTAAAAAGCTAACCTAACCTAACCTAACCTAAACACAAACCTAACTATTATTACATTGAGGTTCAAATTTATGTCTATCAAAAATTAACGCCCTCTTTTGTTGTTGTTGTTTTGAATAGCCGAATTTTTTCGAATTTTAAATTTTCGAATTTTCTGAGAAAAGAGAAACGAAACAGCTAATATTATGATTATAAATTTCGTGGCCAGAAATAATTTAGTTTTAAAAGGCTAACCTAACCTAACCTAACCTAACCTAACCTAACCTAACCTAAACACAAACCTAACTATTAAATCGTCACACAGAAACCTAACTATTATTACATTGAGGTTCAAATTTATGTCTATCAAAAATGAACGCCCTCTTTTGTTGTTGTTGTTGAATAGCCGAATTTTTTCGAATTTTAAAATTTTCGAATTTTCTGAGAAAAGAGAAACGAAACAGCTAATATAATGATTATAAATTTCGTGGCCAGAAATAATTTAGTTTAAAAAAAAGCTAACCTAACCTAACCTAACCTAAACACAAACCTAACTATTATTACATTGAGGTTCAAATTTATGTCTATCAAAAATTAACGCCCTCTTTTGTTGTTGTTTTGAATAGCCGAATTTTTTCGAATTTTAAAATTTTCGAATTTTCTGAGAAAAGAGAAACGAAACAGGAAATTTCTGGCCACGAAATTTATAATCATGAATTATTTTTGACGACTGCACGCCGTAACTGCACGCGTGCAAAGTTTTTTGACTTGACCTTGAAAACACGAGGCGTTAGTCGCGCGCGGCGTATGTATGTATGTATGTATGTATGTACATATGCCGTGCGTGATACGTGAATGGTAACGGCAAAAATTAAACATGTAGAAACTCCACTGCCGGGATGCGAGACAATCGGTGTGCGAGGCTAGCGAAGACGGGGGGCGATGCGCGTGCGCAGCGAGAGATTGTACGTATGTGTATGTATTATTATTTCGTCGCTGTTGTACCGCGTCGCCCGTGTGCTCTGCGCTCTCGTCGTTGCCGCAGTTCGCGTTGATGTGGGGTTGGTGTTTGGTGGTGAGTCTGACAGAGTTGTAGAGTAGTGTTAGTTCTATAAAATAATAAAAGAACAAAGATGATATTGTAAAAGCGTTGTGCAAACGGCGCGATACGGTTTTTAATCTTTAGTATTTTATGGAACAAAAACTCGTAGTAGTAGTAGTAGTAGTAGTAGTAGCTGTAGTAACATTGCGTCTGCCGACGGTTTGATAGATTGTCAGTTTCGTAGATTGTATTTTAATATGTGTAGTGTAATAAATATTACGCATCTTGATACACTCTCGGAGCGCAGACCGTGAAAAATATACGACTATTGAAGAACGGCAGTATAAAAATTTTTAATGCTCACATCGCACACGTTTGTGATGTACCAATGGGCTTTTATCAGATGTTTATATATGTGTGTGTGTGTGAAACACGCATATTCCAAAGCTTGGTCGCAATCTTCGATCCTTCCACTCTCCGTGCGTAGATTGATCGTTTGCGTCATAAAAGTTGACCGATATTAAAATTTTTCCTTCGCTTGATGCGAATGGGAATTGTTAAGGGGTGTCTCGTTAAGATGATACTTTCAACGATTAAACTGACTATGTTCAGATTTATCCATCGTGTGTGCGCGCGCGCGTGTGTGTGTGAATAGTGTGCGTGTGACGGTCGCCGCCGTCACATATCATGTTATTTAAACACGCCGCGCGCATATATAATTATATAGAGAAGCAAACGTCGCGGCGGCATCGTCGTGTTACGTTTGAGGCTCTAGCGGAAGCTTTAGTTAGCTCCCTGGTTGATCCTGCCAGTAGTTATATGCTTGTCTCAAAGATTAAGCCATGCATGTCTCAGTGCAAGCCGTATTAAGGCGATACCGCGAATGGCTCAATATATCAGTTTTGGTTCCTTAGATCTTACTCAGTTACTTGGATAACTGTGGTAATTCTAGAGCTAATACATGCAATCAGAACTCTGACCAGTGATGGAATGAGTGCTTTTATTAGATCAAAACCAATCGACGGAGGGCCTGGCGTCTGAAGTCGTTAATTTTGATGAATCTGGATAACTTTTGCCGATCGCATGGTCCAGTACCGGCGACGCATCTTTCAAATGTCTGCCTTATCAACTTTCGATGGTAGTTTCTGCGACTACCATGGTTGTCACGGGTAACGGGGAATCAGGGTTCGATTCCGGAGAGGGAGCCTGAGAAACGGCTACCACATCCAAGGAAGGCAGCAGGCGCGCAAATTACCCACTCCCGGCACGGGGAGGTAGTGACGAAAAATAACGATACGGGACTCTTACGAGGCCTCGTAATCGGAATGAGTACACTTTAAATATTTTAACGAGGAACAATTGGAGGGCAAGTCTGGTGCCAGCAGCCGCGGTAATTCCAGCTCCAATAGCGTATACTAAAATTGTTGCGGTTAAAAAGCTCGTAGTTGCATTTGTGCGCCGCGCTGTCGGTGCACCGCATCCGCGGTGATACTGACACGTTTGCGGAGCATATCGTCGGTGAGCCGGTCGTTAAAAGCCGGTTCAATATCAAAATCCTATCGCGGTGCTCTTCAGTGAGTGTCGAGGTGGGCCGACAATTTTACTTTGAACAAATTAGAGTGCTCAAAGCGGGCTCAAAATGCCGCTTGAATATTTCGTGCATGGAATAATAGAATATGATCTCGGTTCTATTTTGTTGGTTTTCAGAACTCCGAGGTAATGATTAATAGGGATAACTGGGGGCATTCGTATTGCGACGTTAGAGGTGAAATTCTTGGATCGTCGCAAGACGAACATCAGCGAAAGCATTTGCCAAAGGTGTTTTCATCAATCAAGAACGAAAGTTAGAGGTTCGAAGGCGATTAGATACCGCCCTAGTTCTAACCGTAAATATGTCATCTAGCGATCCGCCGACGTTACTACAATGGCTCGGCGGGCAGCTTCCGGGAAACCAAAGATTTTGGACTCCGGGGGGAGTATGGTTGCAAAGCTGAAACTTAAAGGAATTGACGGAAGGGCACCACCAGGAGTGGAGCCTGCGGCTTAATTTGACTCAACACGGGAAATCTCACCAGGCCCGGACACCGGAAGGATTGACAGATTAATAGCTCTTTCTTGATTCGGTGGGTGGTGGTGCATGGCCGTTCTTAGTTGGTGGAGCGATTTGTCTGGTTAATTCCGGTAACGAACGAGACTCTAGCCTGCTAAATAGGCGTCGTCATTTAGGTGTGCGCGGCTCTCGGGTCGCGCAACTCACTGGCGGCGTATTAAAATTCTTCTTAGAGGGACCGGCGGCTTTGAGCCGCACGAGATTGAGCAATAACAGGTCTGTGATGCCCTTAGATGTCCTGGGCCGCACGCGCGCTACACTGAAGGAATCAACATGTTCTCCCTGGCCTAGAGGCCCGGGCAACCCGTTGAAACTCCTTCGTGCTGGGGATTGGGGTTTGCAATTATCCCCCATAAACGAGGAATTCCTAGTAAGCGCGAGTCATAAGCTCGCGTTGATTACGTCCCTGCCCTTTGTACACACCGCCCGTCGCTACTACCGATTGAATGATTTAGTGAGGTCTTCGGACCGACACGCGGTGGCTTCACGGCCGTCGGCGTTGCTGGGAAGTTGACCAAACTTGATCATTTAGAGGAAGTAAAAGTCGTAACAAGGTTTCCGTAGGGGAACCTGCGGAAGGATCATTAACGTAACGCACTGCGCACTCTCGCACTACTCGCATACGCGCCTCGTGTGTGTGTGTGTTTGTGTATAGTACGAACAAGTGTCGTGGGACGCGTGAATGTGACTGCATCCGTTAAAAAAAAAAACGAATGCCTCTAACATGTCAGTGTACGACGTGTTAGAGTGATTCGCGAAAGCGCGCGGTACATAATTTTACACGCAAACGTTACATAAAAGAACGCGCACAACACTTTGATTATGAAACGAAAACATTATAATAAACTATTACCCTGAACGGTGGATCACTTGGCTCGCGGGTCGATGAAGAACGCAGTTAACTGCGCGTCATAGTGTGAACTGCAGGACACATTTGAACATCGACATTTCGAACGCACATTGCGGTCCGTGGAGAAATATCCAGGACCACTCCTGTCTGAGGGCCGGCTGTATAAAAACAACAATCCACACTGTTCACACGCGTGTTTTCACGCGTGTGTGAGCACGTGACGGTTTAGCGAGCGCATTGTGTGCACGCTATCCGTTTGAAAATTTTACCTGTATTATGTTCTACGTGTGCGCGACTCGGTGTGAAACCGTTGTGGACGCTTCTCGCGCGACGCTCGTATGATATGTCTCGTGTAGGATGTGTCGTGAACTGTTTCGCATATAAGCCGAGCCGCATTCAAAGCGCTCGTAGTGCGTGTTATTGTGTATAAGTAATATATTATTTTTGTCATAATATGATGTGTATTATGATAAAATATGAAAGTGAAGCGTAGGCGGACTCGACGTCCGTGTAGCGTCGTAGTAGCGCTGACGGATAT
>JARWMC010000001.1:14259372-14294372 GCA_029959065.1 Colias behrii
TTATGTCTATCAAAAATTAACGCCCTCTTTTGTTGTTGTTGTTGTTGAATAGCCGAATTTTTTCGAATTTTAAAATTTTCGAATTTTCTGAGAAAAGAGAAACGAAACAGCTAATATTATGATTATAAATTTCGTGGCCAGAAATAATTTAGTTTTAAAAAGCTAACCTAACCTAACCTAACCTAACCTAAACACAAACCTAACTATTATTACATTGAGGTTCAAATTTATGTCTATATAAAATTAACGCCCTCTTTTGTTGTTGTTGTTGTTGAATAGCCGAATTTTTTCGAATTTTAAAATTTTCGAATTTTCTGAGAAAAGAGAAACGAAACAGCTAATATTATGATTATAAATTTCGTGGCCAGAAATAATTTAGTTTTAAAAAGCTAACCTAACCTAACCTAACCTAACCTAAACACAAACCTAACTATTATTACATTGAGGTTTTATGATTATAAATTTCGTGGCCAGAAATAATTTAGTTTTAAAAAGCTAACCTAACCTAACCTAACCTAAACACAAACCTAACTATTATTACATTGAGGTTCAAATTTATGTCTATCAAAAATTAACGCCCTCTTTTGTTGTTGTTGTTGTTGAATAGCCGAATTTTTTCGAATTTTAAAATTTTCGAATTTTCTGAGAAAAGAGAAACGAAACAGCTAATATTATGATTATAAATTTCGTGGCCAGAAATAATTTAGTTTTAAAAAGCTAACCTAACCTAACCTAACCTAAACACAAACCTAACTATTATTACATTGAGGTTTTATGATTATAAATTTCGTGGCCAGAAATAATTTAGTTTTAAAAAGCTAACCTAATCTAACCTAACCTAAACACAAACCTAACTATTATTACATTGAGGTTCAAATTTATGTCTATCAAAAATTAACGCCCTCTTTTGTTGTTGTTGTTGTTGAATAGCCGAATTTTTTCGAATTTTAAAATTTTCGAATTTTCTGAGAAAAGAGAAACGAAACAGCTAATATTATGATTATAAATTTCGTGGCCAGAAATAATTTAGTTTTAAAAAGCTAACCTAACCTAACCTAACCTAAACACAAACCTAACTATTATTACATTGAGGTTTTATGATTATAAATTTCGTGGCCAGAAATAATTTAGTTTTAAAAAGCTAACCTAACCTAACCTAACCTAAACACAAACCTAACTATTATTACATTGAGGTTCAAATTTATGTCTATCAAAAATGAACGCCCTCTTTTGTTGTTGTTGTTGAATAGCCGAATTTTTTCGAATTTTAAAATTTTCGAATTTTCTGAGAAAAGAGAAACGAAACAGCTAATATAATGATTATAAATTTCGTGGCCAGAAATAATTTAGTTTTAAAAAGCTAACCTAACCTAACCTAACCTAAACACAAACCTAACTATTATTACATTGAGGTTCAAATTTATGTCTATCAAAAATTAACGCCCTCTTTTGTTGTTGTTGTTTTGAATAGCCGAATTTTTTCGAATTTTAAATTTTCGAATTTTCTGAGAAAAGAGAAACGAAACAGCTAATATTATGATTATAAATTTCGTGGCCAGAAATAATTTAGTTTTAAAAAGCTAACCTAACCTAACCTAACCTAAACACAAACCTAACTATTATTACATTGAGGTTCAAATTTATGTCTATATAAAATTAACGCCCTCTTTTGTTGTTGTTGTTGTTGAATAGCCGAATTTTTTCGAATTTTAAAATTTTCGAATTTTCTGAGAAAAGAGAAACGAAACAGCTAATATTATGATTATAAATTTCGTGGCCAGAAATAATTTAGTTTTAAAAAGCTAACCTAACCTAACCTAACCTAAACACAAACCTAACTATTATTACATTGAGGTTCAAATTTATGTCTATCAAAAATTAACGCCCTCTTTTGTTGTTGTTGTTGTTGAATAGCCGAATTTTTTCGAATTTTAAAATTTTCGAATTTTCTGAGAAAAGAGAAACGAAACAGCTAATATTATGATTATAAATTTCGTGGCCAGAAATAATTTAGTTTTAAAAAGCTGACCTAACCTAACCTAACCTAAACACAAACCTAACTATTATTACATTGAGGTTTTATGATTATAAATTTCGTGGCCAGAAATAATTTAGTTTTAAAAAGCTAACCTAACCTAACCTAACCTAAACACAAACCTAACTATTATTACATTGAGGTTCAAATTTATGTCTATCAAAAATTAACGCCCTCTTTTGTTGTTGTTGTTGTTGAATAGCCGAATTTTTTCGAATTTTAAAATTTTCGAATTTTCTGAGAAAAGAGAAACGAAACAGCTAATATTATGATTATAAATTTCGTGGCCAGAAATAATTTAGTTTTAAAAAGCTAACCTAACCTAACCTAACCTAAACACAAACCTAACTATTATTACATTGAGGTTTTATGATTATAAATTTCGTGGCCAGAAATTAGTTTTAAAAAGCTAACCTAACCTAACCTAACCTAAACACAAACCTAACTATTATTACATTGAGGTTCAAATTTATGTCTATCAAAAATTAACGCCCTCTTTTGTTGTTGTTGTTGTTGAATAGCCGAATTTTTTCGAATTTTAAAATTTTCGAATTTTCTGAGAAAAGAGAAACGAAACAGCTAATATTATGATTATAAATTTCGTGGCCAGAAATAATTTAGTTTTAAAAAGCTAACCTAACCTAACCTAACCTAAACACAAACCTAACTATTATTACATTGAGGTTTTATGATTATAAATTTCGTGGCCAGAAATAATTTAGTTTTAAAAAGCTAACCTAACCTAACCTAACCTAAACACAAACCTAACTATTATTACATTGAGGTTCAAATTTATGTCTATCAAAAATGAACGCCCTCTTTTGTTGTTGTTGTTGAATAGCCGAATTTTTTCGAATTTTAAAATTTTCGAATTTTCTGAGAAAAGAGAAACGAAACAGCTAATATAATGATTATAAATTTCGTGGCCAGAAATAATTTAGTTTTAAAAAGCTAACCTAACCTAACCTAACCTAAACACAAACCTAACTATTATTACATTGAGGTTCAAATTTATGTCTATCAAAAATTAACGCCCTCTTTTGTTGTTGTTGTTGTTGAATAGCCGAATTTTTTCGAATTTTAAAATTTTCGAATTTTCTGAGAAAAGAGAAACGAAACAGCTAATATTATGATTATAAATTTCGTGGCCAGAAATAATTTAGTTTTAAAAAGCTAACCTAACCTAACCTAACCTAAACACAAACCTAACTATTATTACATTGAGGTTTTATGATTATAAATTTCGTGGCCAGAAATAATTTAGTTTTAAAAAGCTAACCTAACCTAACCTAACCTAAACACAAACCTAACTATTATTACATTGAGGTTCAAATTTATGTCTATCAAAAATTAACGCCCTCTTTTGTTGTTGTTGTTGTTGAATAGCCGAATTTTTTCGAATTTAAAAATTTTCGAATTTTCTGAGAAAAGAGAAACGAAACAGCTAATATTATGATTATAAATTTCGTGGCCAGAAATAATTTAGTTTTAAAAAGCTAACCTAACCTAACCTAACCTAAACACAAACCTAACTATTATTACATTGAGGTTTTATGATTATAAATTTCGTGGCCAGAAATAATTTAGTTTTAAAAAGCTAACCTAACCTAACCTAACCTAAACACAAACCTAACTATTATTACATTGAGGTTCAAATTTATGTCTATCAAAAATGAACGCCCTCTTTTGTTGTTGTTGTTGAATAGCCGAATTTTTTCGAATTTTAAAATTTTCGAATTTTCTGAGAAAAGAGAAACGAAACAGCTAATATAATGATTATAAATTTCGTGGCCAGAAATAATTTAGTTTTAAAAAGCTAACCTAACCTAACCTAACCTAAACACAAACCTAACTATTATTACATTGAGGTTCAAATTTATGTCTATCAAAAATTAACGCCCTCTTTTGTTGTTGTTGTTGTTGAATAGCCGAATTTTTTCGAATTTTAAAATTTTCGAATTTTCTGAGAAAAGAGAAACGAAACAGCTAATATTATGATTATAAATTTCGTGGCCAGAAATAATTTAGTTTTAAAAAGCTAACCTAACCTAACCTAACCTAAACACAAACCTAACTATTATTACATTGAGGTTCAAATTTATGTCTATCAAAAATTAACGCCCTCTTTTGTTGTTGTTGTTGTTGAATAGCCGAATTTTTTCGAATTTTAAAATTTTCGAATTTTCTGAGAAAAGAGAAACGAAACAGCTAATATAATGATTATAAATTTCGTGGCCAGAAATAATTTAGTTTTAAAAAGCTAACCTAACCTAACCTAACCTAAACACAAACCTAACTATTATTACATTGAGGTTCAAATTTATGTCTATCAAAAATTAACGCCCTCTTTTGTTGTTGTTGTTGTTGAATAGCCGAATTTTTTCGAATTTTAAAATTTTCGAATTTTCTGAGAAAAGAGAAACGAAACAGCTAATATTATGATTATAAATTTCGTGGCCAGAAATAATTTAGTTTTAAAAAGCTAACCTAACCTAACCTAACCTAAACACAAACCTAACTATTATTACATTGAGGTTTTATGGTTATAAATTTCGTGGCCAGAAATAATTTAGTTTTAAAAAGCAAACCTAACCTAACCTAACCTAAACACAAACCTAACTATTATTACATTGAGGTTCAAATTTATGTCTATCAAAAATGAACGCCCTCTTTTGTTGTTGTTGTTGAATAGCCGAATTTTTTCGAATTTTAAAATTTTCAAATTTTCTGAGAAAAGAGAAACGAAACAGCTAATATAATGATTATAAATTTCGTGGCCAGAAATAATTTAGTTTTAAAAAGCTAACCTAACCTAACCTAACCTAAACACAAACCTAACTATTATTACATTGAGGTTCAAATTTATGTCTATCAAAAATTAACGCCCTCTTTTGTTGTTGTTGTTGTTGAATAGCCGAATTTTTTCGAATTTTAAAATTTTCGAATTTTCTGAGAAAAGAGAAACGAAACAGCTAATATTATGATTATAAATTTCGTGGCCAGAAATAATTTAGTTTTAAAAAGCTAACCTAACCTAACCTAACCTAAACACAAACCTAACTATTATTACATTGAGGTTTTATGGTTATAAATTTCGTGGCCAGAAATAATTTAGTTTTAAAAAGCAAACCTAACCTAACCTAACCTAAACACAAACCTAACTATTATTACATTGAGGTTCAAATTTATGTCTATCAAAAATGAACGCCCTCTTTTGTTGTTGTTGTTGAATAGCCGAATTTTTTCGAATTTTAAAATTTTCGAATTTTCTGAGAAAAGAGAAACGAAACAGCTAATATAATGATTATAAATTTCGTGGCCAGAAATAATTTAGTTTTAAAAAGCTAACCTAACCTAACCTAACCTAAACACAAACCTAACTATTATTACATTGAGGTTCAAATTTATGTCTATCAAAAATTAACGCCCTCTTTTGTTGTTGTTGTTTTGAATAGCCGAATTTTTTCGAATTTTAAATTTTCGAATTTTCTGAGAAAAGAGAAACGAAACAGCTAATATTATGATTATAAATTTCGTGGCCAGAAATAATTTAGTTTTAAAAGGCTAACCTAACCTAACCTAACCTAAACACAAACCTAACTATTATTACATTGAGGTTTTATGATTATAAATTTCGTGGCCAGAAATAATTTAGTTTTAAAAAGCTAACCTAACCTAACCTAACCTAAACACAAACCTAACTATTATTACATTGAGGTTCAAATTTATGTCTATCAAAAATTAACGCCCTCTTTTGTTGTTGTTGTTGTTGAATAGCCGAATTTTTTCGAATTTTAAAATTTTCGAATTTTCTGAGAAAAGAGAAACGAAACAGCTAATATTATAATTATAAATTTCGTGGCCAGAAATAATTTAGTTTTAAAAGGCTAACCTAACCTAACCTAACCTAACCTAAACACAAACCTAACTATTATTACATTGAGGTTTTATGATTATAAATTTCGTGGCCAGAAATAATTTAGTTTTAAAAAGCTAACCTAACCTAACCTAACCTAAACACAAACCTAACTATTATTACATTGAGGTTCAAATTTATGTCTATCAAAAATTAACGCCCTCTTTTGTTGTTGTTGTTTTGAATAGCCGAATTTTTTCGAATTTTAAATTTTCGAATTTTCTGAGAAAAGAGAAACGAAACAGCTAATATTATGATTATAAATTTCGTGGCCAGAAATAATTTAGTTTTAAAAGGCTAACCTAACCTAACCTAACCTAAACACAAACCTAACTATTATTACATTGAGGTTTTATGATTATAAATTTCGTGGCCAGAAATAATTTAGTTTTAAAAAGCTAACCTAACCTAACCTAACCTAAACACAAACCTAACTATTATTACATTGAGGTTCAAATTTATGTCTATCAAAAATTAACGCCCTCTTTTGTTGTTGTTGTTGTTGAATAGCCGAATTTTTTCGAATTTTAAAATTTTCGAATTTTCTGAGAAAAGAGAAACGAAACAGCTAATATTATGATTATAAATTTCGTGGCCAGAAATAATTTAGTTTTAAAAAGCTAACCTAACCTAACCTAACCTAAACACAAACCTAACTATTATTACATTGAGGTTTTATGATTATAAATTTCGTGGCCAGAAATAATTTAGTTTTAAAAAGCTAACCTAACCTAACCTAACCTAAACACAAACCTAACTATTATTACATTGAGGTTCAAATTTATGTCTATCAAAAATTAACGCCCTCTTTTGTTGTTGTTGTTGTTGAATAGCCGAATTTTTTCGAATTTTAAAATTTTCGAATTTTCTGAGAAAAGAGAAACGAAACAGCTAATATTATGATTATAAATTTCGTGGCCAGAAATAATTTAGTTTTAAAAAGCTAACCTAACCTAACCTAACCTAAACACAAACCTAACTATTATTACATTGAGGTTTTATGATTATAAATTTCGTGGCCAGAAATAATTTAGTTTTAAAAAGCTAACCTAACCTAACCTAACCTAAACACAAACCTAACTATTATTACATTGAGGTTCAAATTTATGTCTATCAAAAATTAACGCCCTCTTTTGTTGTTGTTGTTTTGAATAGCCGAATTTTTTCGAATTTTAAATTTTCGAATTTTCTGAGAAAAGAGAAACGAAACAGCTAATATTATGATTATAAATTTCGTGGCCAGAAATAATTTAGTTTTAAAAGGCTAACCTAACCTAACCTAACCTAACCTAACCTAACCTAACCTAACCTAACCTAACCTAAACACAAACCTAACTATTAAATCGTCACACAGAAACCTAACTATTATTACATTGAGGTTCAAATTTATGTCTATCAAAAATGAACGCCCTCTTTTGTTGTTGTTGTTGAATAGCCGAATTTTTTCGAATTTTAAAATTTTCGAATTTTCTGAGAAAAGAGAAACGAAACAGCTAATATAATGATTATAAATTTCGTGGCCAGAAATAATTTAGTTTTAAAAAGCTAACCTAACCTAACCTAACCTAAACACAAACCTAACTATTATTACATTGAGGTTTTATGATTATAAATTTCGTGGCCAGAAATAATTTAGTTTTAAAAAGCTAACCTAACCTAACCTAACCTAAACACAAACCTAACTATTATTACATTGAGGTTCAAATTTATGTCTATCAAAAATTAACGCCCTCTTTTGTTGTTGTTGTTGTTGTTGAATAGCCGAATTTTTTCGAATTTTAAAATTTTCGAATTTTCTGAGAAAAGAGAAACGAAACAGCTAATATTATGATTATAAATTTCGTGGCCAGAAATAATTTAGTTTTAAAAAGCTAACCTAACCTAACCTAACCTAAACACAAACCTAACTATTATTACATTGAGGTTTTATGATTATAAATTTCGTGGCCAGAAATAATTTAGTTTTAAAAAGCTAACCTAACCTAACCTAACCTAAACACAAACCTAACTATTATTACATTGAGGTTCAAATTTATGTCTATCAAAAATTAACGCCCTCTTTTGTTGTTGTTGTTTTGAATAGCCGAATTTTTTCGAATTTTAAATTTTCGAATTTTCTGAGAAAAGAGAAACGAAACAGCTAATATTATGATTATAAATTTCGTGGCCAGAAATAATTTAGTTTTAAAAAGCTAACCTAACCTAACCTAACCTAAACACAAACCTAACTATTATTACATTGAGGTTCAAATTTATGTCTATCAAAAATTAACGCCCTCTTTTGTTGTTGTTGTTGTTGAATAGCCGAATTTTTTCGAATTTTAAAATTTTCGAATTTTCTGAGAAAAGAGAAACGAAACAGCTAATATAATGATTATAAATTTCGTGGCCAGAAATAATTGAGTTTTAAAAAGCTAACCTAACCTAACCTAACCTAAACTCAAACCTAACTATTATTACATTGAGGTTCAAATTTATGTCTATCAAAAATTAACGCCCTCTTTTGTTGTTGTTGTTTTGAATAGCCGAATTTTTTCGAATTTTAAATTTTCGAATTTTCTGAGAAAAGAGAAACGAAACAGCTAATATTATGATTATAAATTTCGTGGCCAGAAATAATTTAGTTTTAAAAGGCTAACCTAACCTAACCTAACCTAAACACAAACCTAACTATTATTACATTGAGGTTTTATGATTATAAATTTCGTGGCCAGAAATAATTTAGTTTTAAAAAGCTAACCTAACCTAACCTAACCTAAACACAAACCTAACTATTATTACATTGAGGTTCAAATTTATGTCTATCAAAAATTAACGCCCTCTTTTGTTGTTGTTGTTGTTGAATAGCCGAATTTTTTCGAATTTTAAAATTTTCGAATTTTCTGAGAAAAGAGAAACGAAACAGCTAATATTATGATTATAAATTTCGTGGCCAGAAATAATTTAGTTTTAAAAAGCTAACCTAACCTAACCTAACCTAAACACAAACCTAACTATTATTACATTGAGGTTTTATGATTATAAATTTCGTGGCCAGAAATAATTTAGTTTTAAAAAGCTAACCTAACCTAACCTAACCTAAACACAAACCTAACTATTATTACATTGAGGTTCAAATTTATGTCTATCAAAAATTAACGCCCTCTTTTGTTGTTGTTGTTGTTGAATAGCCGAATTTTTTCGAATTTTAAAATTTTCGAATTTTCTGAGAAAAGAGAAACGAAACAGCTAATATTATGATTATAAATTTCGTGACCAGAAATAATTTAGTTTTAAAAAGCTAACCTAACCTAACCTAACCTAAACACAAACCTAACTATTATTACATTGAGGTTTTATGATTATAAATTTCGTGGCCAGAAATAATTTAGTTTTAAAAAGCTAACCTAACCTAACCTAACCTAAACACAAACCTAACTATTATTACATTGAGGTTCAAATTTATGTCTATCAAAAATTAACGCCCTCTTTTGTTGTTGTTGTTGTTGAATAGCCGAATTTTTTCGAATTTTAAAATTTTCGAATTTTCTGAGAAAAGAGAAACGAAACAGCTAATATTATGATTATAAATTTCGTGGCCAGAAATAATTTAGTTTTAAAAAGCTAACCTAACCTAACCTAACCTAAACACAAACCTAACTATTATTACATTGAGGTTTTATGATTATAAATTTCGTGGCCAGAAATAATTTAGTTTTAAAAAGCTAACCTAACCTAACCTAACCTAAACACAAACCTAACTATTATTACATTGAGGTTCAAATTTATGTCTATCAAAAATTAACGCCCTCTTTTGTTGTTGTTGTTGTTGAATAGCCGAATTTTTTTGAATTTTAAAATTTTCGAATTTTCTGAGAAAAGAGAAACGAAACAGCTAATATTATGATTATAAATTTTGTGGCCAGAAATAATTTAGTTTTAAAAAGCTAACCTAACCTAACCTAACCTAAACACAAACCTAACTATTATTACATTGAGGTTCAAATTTATGTCTATCAAAAATGAACGCCCTCTTTTGTTGTTGTTGTTGAATAGCCGAATTTTTTCGAATTTTAAAATTTTCGAATTTTCTGAGAAAAGAGAAACGAAACAGCTAATATAATGATTATAAATTTCGTGGCCAGAAATAATTTAGTTTTAAAAAGCTAACCTAACCTAACCTAACCTAAACACAAACCTAACTATTATTACATTGAGGTTCAAATTTATGTCTATCAAAAATTAACGCCCTCTTTTGTTGTTGTTGTTTTGAATAGCCGAATTTTTTCGAATTTTAAATTTTCGAATTTTCTGAGAAAAGAGAAACGAAACAGCTAATATTATGATTATAAATTTCGTGGCCAGAAATAATTTAGTTTTAAAAGGCTAACCTAACCTAACCTAACCTAAACACAAACCTAACTATTATTACATTGAGGTTTTATGATTATAAATTTCGTGGCCAGAAATAATTTAGTTTTAAAAAGCTAACCTAACCTAACCTAACCTAAACACAAACCTAACTATTATTACATTGAGGTTCAAATTTATGTCTATCAAAAATTAACGCCCTCTTTTGTTGTTGTTGTTGTTGAATAGCCGAATTTTTTCGAATTTTAAAATTTTCGAATTTTCTGAGAAAAGAGAAACGAAACAGCTAATATTATGATTATAAATTTCGTGGCCAGAAATAATTTAGTTTTAAAAAGCTAACCTAACCTAACCTAACCTAAACACAAACCTAACTATTATTACATTGAGGTTTTATGATTATAAATTTCGTGGCCAGAAATAATTTAGTTTTAAAAAGCTAACCTAACCTAACCTAACCTAAACACAAACCTAACTATTATTACATTGAGGTTCAAATTTATGTCTATCAAAAATTAACGCCCTCTTTTGTTGTTGTTGTTGTTGAATAGCCGAATTTTTTCGAATTTTAAAATTTTCGAATTTTCTGAGAAAAGAGAAACGAAACAGCTAATATTATGATTATAAATTTCGTGGCCAGAAATAATTTAGTTTTAAAAAGCTAACCTAACCTAACCTAACCTAAACACAAACCTAACTATTATTACATTGAGGTTTTATGATTATAAATTTCGTGGCCAGAAATAATTTAGTTTTAAAAAGCTAACCTAACCTAACCTAACCTAAACACAAACCTAACTATTATTACATTGAGGTTCAAATTTATGTCTATCAAAAATTAACGCCCTCTTTTGTTGTTGTTGTTTTGAATAGCCGAATTTTTTCGAATTTTAAATTTTCGAATTTTCTGAGAAAAGAGAAACGAAACAGCTAATATTATGATTATAAATTTCGTGGCCAGAAATAATTTAGTTTTAAAAAGCTAACCTAACCTAACCTAACCTAAACACAAACCTAACTATTATTACATTGAGGTTTTATGATTATAAATTTCGTGGCCAGAAATAATTTAGTTTTAAAAAGCTAACCTAACCTAACCTAACCTAAACACAAACCTAACTATTATTACATTGAGGTTTTATGATTATAAATTTCGTGGCCAGAAATAATTTAGTTTTAAAAAGCTAACCTAACCTAACCTAACCTAAACACAAACCTAACTATTATTACATTGAGGTTCAAATTTATGTCTATCAAAAATTAACGCCCTCTTTTGTTGTTGTTGTTGTTGAATAGCCGAATTTTTTCGAATTTTAAAATTTTCGAATTTGCTGAGAAAAGAGAAACGAAACAGCTAATATTATGATTATAAATTTCGTGGCCAGAAATAATTTAGTTTTAAAAAGCTAACCTAACCTAACCTAACCTAAACACAAACCTTACTATTATTACATTGAGGTTTTATGATTATAAATTTCGTGGCCAGAAATAATTTAGTTTTAAAAAGCTAACCTAACCTAACCTAACCTAAACACAAACCTAACTATTATTACATTGAGGTTCAAATTTATGTCTATCAAAAATTAACGCCCTCTTTTGTTGTTGTTGTTGTTGAATAGCCGAATTTTTTCGAATTTTAAAATTTTCGAATTTTCTGAGAAAAGAGAAACGAAACAGCTAATATTATGATTATAAATTTCGTGGCCAGAAATAATTTAGTTTTAAAAAGCTTACCTAACCTAACCTAACCTAAACACAAACCTAACTATTATTACATTGAGGTTTTATGATTATAAATTTCGTGGCCAGAAATAATTTAGTTTTAAAAAGCTAACCTAACCTAACCTAACCTAAACACAAACCTAACTATTATTACATTGAGGTTCAAATTTATGTCTATCAAAAATTAACGCCCTCTTTTGTTGTTGTTGTTTTGAATAGCCGAATTTTTTCGAATTTTAAATTTTCGAATTTTCTGAGAAAAGAGAAACGAAACAGCTAATATTATGATTATAAATTTCGTGGCCAGAAATAATTTAGTTTTAAAAGGCTAACCTAACCTAACCTTTTTTTTTTTTTTTTTTTTTTTTTTTTTTTTTTTTTTTATTTTTTTTTTTTTTTTTTTTTTTTTTTTTTTTTTTTATAGTGGAGAATGCATTTAGGCATACCCAGAGCGCTCGGGGAAAGGGCCCTGGGTTATGTCGGACTCACACCGCAGAATGCGGCGACTACCGACTAAACTCCACTGTGTTCCGTCGCTCCGCTATATTGGCAGGGTCGCGGGTATTTGGTGTAACCGCTTCCGTAACCCCGTCAGCGGCAGCCTATTTTTATATAGGCCCATCGCGATTAAGACCTGGCTAGTGTTCGCCAGTTCCTCCTTCCTGGGGGGCGGCGTGAACGGAACACGTCTCACGCCGCCTCACCGCACCGGACGATGGATTATGTCCCCGTTCCACCGTCCGGCACCCAACATTAGGGAAGCAAGTCGCTACCGTGTACAGCGGTCGCGACTCGGCGACTTCGCCCAATAAGACGTCGCCGCCGAATAGGATCCGCGTTGGGATCTCCCTCGCGGACCCGCTCTGCTTCCTCCTTCTGCGACATCACATCTTCACAGAATGTGATAGCCGCGCGCCACGATCTGTCGCTGGCAACCATTGCGCGAGCTATGGAAGGCAGGGAGAGATCAGGGCCGACGACTGCGACTAGGCGAGCACGGGGCTCGGACCACGCGGGGCACACGGCGAGAGTGTGGTCTGCCGTGTCCTCCGGACTGTCACACCAATGGCAAGCCATTTGCGGCTCCCGCCTGGCGACTTTGCACAAGTACCACCCGAAACAGCCGTGTCCGGACAGCACCTGTGTCAGGCGGAAGGTAATTGCCCCATGCCGCCTGTCGCACCACTCGCGTAGGACCGGTCGGATGGCTTCGACCGTCCTCGCTCCTGCGCTGGGCCTCTCGAGCCGGCGTTCCCACTCCCTGAACCGCCGCTCGAGAGCATCAGCCCGCCATTGCTGGACTTGCTCCAGATATGGATTAATTCCATGCGATCTGGACGCGGTGACGCGGCGATAAACGTCCGCCAGCATCTCGGCATCCAGGTCCCACGGGGGCGTCCCAGCCATGACACACGCGGCCTCGAAGGACACTGTGCGATATGCCCTCACGACTCTGAGCGCCATGACCCGCTGCGGTCTACGCAAGTATGGTCTGGTACGGACGCTCAAAGAGTCGGCCCAAATGGGCGCACCATAGAGGGCCATGGAGCGAATGACGCCGGTGTATAGACGACGACACGCACCCCCAGCCCCTCTTAGATTCGGGAGCAGACTTCCAAGTGCCCCGGCCACCCCAACAAGACGGGGAGCGAGGCGACGGAAGTGCTCCACAAATGTCCACCGGCTGTCCAGCACGATGCCCAGGTAGCGCAAAGTGGAACCGACGCCGATGGATGTGCCACCCACCTGGATAGCTGAACCAGCAGCCTGCGCCCTTCGACGGCCGCGAAACAAAATCGCTTCGGACTTGTTGAGAGCGACCTCTAAGCCAAGTCGTCTGATTCGGCGCACAACTTCCGCCACACCAGCGGTCGCAATGAGGGCTGCCTCCCTATATGAGGCCCCGCGTGCAGTTACCAGGGTGTCATCCGCGTAGCAAAGCACGCTGACACCCGGTAGATAAGTGGCACGCAGGACCCAGTCGTAGCCGATGTTCCACAGAAGGGGCCCAAGAACCGAGCCCTGTGGAACACCGCACGTCACTTCCTTTTCTTGCCATCCACGGCGCGCGGGGTACGCCACAGCCCTCTCCGATAAGTAGGACTGCAACAAGCGCACCATATACCCGGGCACGTTGTGGTAGCGGAGCGCTTCGATCACGCAGCTCCATGGCAGAGTGTTGAATGCGTTGGCGATGTCAAGGGACACCGCCAAAAGCACTCCACCTTCATTATCCGCATCATCAGCGAGGTTCCGCAATTCAGCAATCGCATCGATAGTGGACCGTCCCCGGCGAAATCCAAATTGGTTCTCGCTTAGGTCCGGCCCCACTCCCTCCAGATGGTCGATGAGGCGAGCTGCGAAGACGCGCTCAAAGAGCTTGCTCACCTCATCGAGCAGCACGATCGGCCTATAAGCCGAGGGCGAGTCGAGCGGGCGTCCCTCTTTCTGCAACAGGACCAAGTTCCCGGTCTTCCACCTACGGGGAAATTGGCCCTGTTGGAGGCATTCCGTGAACAGCTGTTCCACCCTGGGTCCAAGTGACTCTAGCGCCAGCACCCAAGCCCGCCCGGGAACACCGTCAGGGCCGGGGGCGGCATTCTTCGCCTTAAGGCGCTCTACTGCCACAGCGAGCTCGTTGCGAGTGACTGGAGGGACATTTTCGTTGTTGAACTCCTCCTGCGCAGTCATCGCGGGTGCCATCGGTGGGGGAGAATGACTTCCCCGATCCGGAAACAAGGACGTCACCACTTGCTCCAGAAATCGTGGCTCGAGACTTTGAGACAGGGGCGGGGCCCAAGGGCGAAGCTTTTGCCTCACTCTCTTATACGGCCGACCCCAGGGTTCACGGTTCAAACTCTCGAGCATCTCCTCCCATGCCCGGGTCTTAGCGCCTCTGATAGCGTCCTGCAGAGACACAATGCAGTCCCTATAGACGGCGTATAACCGCGCTTCCTCCTCTTCGTCACGCCGCCTACGGCGCCTGTGCCTGGTGTACGCCCGCCTCGCAGCCACGCATGAAGCACGCAGCTGGGCAACATCGGCGGACCACCAGTACATTTGGCGCCTACGTGGAACCGACCGCACCCTCCGCATGCTCGCGTCGCACACCTTTGACATTGCTTCAGCAAGCCAAGTGGCCTCTTCCTCTACGTTTACGCTGCCATTCTGCTGCGATGGGAGCCAAGCCTGCACTAAGGCAGCCTCAATGAGGAGCTCCCTATCGAGGCTACCAAGTGCCCAGCGCGGACGACAATCGCCAGGGGGGAATGGACTGGGAGCCGTTGAGGGCGTGGAGACGCTAAACCGGATATAACGGTGATCCGAGAGCGTCTCCACGTCCAAAAGAACCCTCCAGTCTTGTATACGACGAGCGAGAAGGGGGCTCGCAAACGTGACATCTACAATGGATCCACCCCTCTGCCGAACACATGTTAATTCTGCTCCACGGTTAATAACCGTCAGTCCCGACGCAACCGCCCAGTCAGCGAGTATTGAGCCACGTATATCACTTGCCACACAGCCCCAAGACACCGACTTGGCGTTAAGGTCCCCGGCCAGAAGCACAGATTGAGGTTGTGCGAAGTCTAGCAGATCCCTCAACTCAACCAGGAACTGCTCGAAATCGGCGAGGCAGCGATTTGGCGAGAAGTACGCCCCCACAACGGTGAAACCATTGATAACCGCCGAGACGCATCCTCGCCGCCTTATGACTTGCTCAAGCTGTGTGCCGCCTTGAGCAACTAGCGTCACCAAGCCATCCAGATCGCCCGCCCAGTTATCCCGGGGGGGCAGATTGTATGGCTCGGACACTACCGCCACGTCAATCTCCCACTCTGCCAGACTCTGATGTAAAAGGTCCTGGGCCCTGGCACAGTGATTGATGTTGGCCTGTAGGAAACGCAGTGGGGCCATTACTGCGTTTCCATGGCTGCCTCCGTTTGCGGTACCTCATCAGGCACCGGAGCAGAGCGTGATGGCGTTGGAGCGCCATCTTGCTTCCGCATTCCACCTCTTTTAGGCTTCGGGGCCTTACAGGCTGCGCTTCCAAGCCGATGCTCTGCCGGTAGCTTTGCCTCCGTGCATAGGGCGCAGCGAGCGGAGGCGGCATCGCATCCACCAGCTTTATGGCCTGTTTCACTGCAGCGGAAGCAAGTGGCACTCCTGTCCGTCGGCGAGGAGCACGTGGCGCTGACATGGCCCAACTCCAGGCAGCGGTAACAGCGCAGGGGCTTCTGCTCGGTGAGAGAGACTTTCGCCGAAACCCACCCAACCATTACGCGCCCCGCCTGCGCCAGCTTCTTCGCCGCAGTCACCGGGCAACTAACCCAGGCTGATACAGCACCTCGGGGGCCCGCGCGCAGGCCACCACACTTCACATGCTCCGCGGTACACTCCCCTGCGCGCGAGACCGCGGCCGCAATGTCCTCGACTGTGGCCGAGTCATCCAGGCCAGTGATTCGCAAGTCTGCGCACTTGACCGGCCTGGACACCTTAACGTTATCCTCACCGAGGACCTCCCGCAATTTGGCGGCAAGGGAGTCCGCTTCTTTGGTGCTGGAAGCACCGGGGATCTCTAGTATCCTGGCACCAGTGACAGCGCGCTTAAAACGCATTGCACTGATGCCAATTTCGGCGAGGTCTATTTCACGCCGCGCCTCCGTCAAAACACCGGCGTAGGTTACGCCACGCTCCTTCGCACTCGGCTGCAGGGTAAGGACGACAGCCGAGGAATTCGGAGCGTGGAGCTTTCGCGACTTCTTCTTGCGGGACTTAGCCGCAGGCTTCTTCCCTTTCCCCTTATTTCCTTTTCCTCGCTTTCCGACCACAGTCCACTCTCCGTCCTTTGACGGCTGCTGCGGGGGGCCGGATGACGTGGCCAGCGTATCTTTTCTGGGGGGCTTTGAACCCGCCGGATCAGGCTGCACGGGGACCCTTTCCTTCCCCTTCGCCAATTTCTTTTTCCTCTTCTTCGAGGTTGCCTCGATCTCCAAAGCTGGGACCGCCGTCTGCTTCGCGGTTTTCTTAATTGCGGGCCCAGACACCGATCTACCCGGTTGCGATGAAGCCGCAACACCTGCATATGTCCTCGCCTTTGATGGAGGGGGCGGTGCGAGGTCATCGGCCATCGCTTGTTCAGCCGCCTTTGCCGCTTTCCTGCTATCTGCCGCCAGCGGAGGTCTTATGCGCTTTTCCGGCAGCAGACGCTCCTCTAGAGCCTCAAATCTCGCGTTAATCATTGCTCCGACCTGGCGCAAGATATCCGAATCTTGGGGCTGAGCAGGCAGCGACGAGCCCTGAGAGGCCTTCACCTCTTGGAGTTCCCTTTTCAGGGAGTCGAGCTCCGCCTGTAGACGGGAATTGGCTGCCTGCAGCAATCTCGTCTCCTCAGAGACAGTGTGTTTCTCTAATAGAGCTACCGACTGCTCAATGTCATCGTGGGCCAATTTCAAGGCCTTTTTGAAAGTGCCCTTGAGATTTCATGACTTGGTCATTACCTTCACGATTGCAGCCAGGTCATCGGCAATGCGGCGACTGAGAGCCTCGGACGTGTTTGTCTTTGCTGGAATGGGAGGGAGAGGAGCGCTAGCTTGCGCCATTTCAATGCGCTCGGCGCACTCAGCAACCTCTAACCTAACCTAACCTAACCTAACCTAACCTAACCTAACCTAACCTAACCTAACCTAACCTAAACACAAACCTAGCTATTAAATCGTCACACAGAAACCTAACTATTATTACATTGAGGTTCAAATTTATGTCTATCAAAAATTAACGCCCTCTTTTGTTGTTGTTGTTTTGAATAGCCGAATTTTTTCGAATTTTAAATTTTCGAATTTTCTGAGAAAAGAGAAACGAAACAGCTAATATAATGATTATAAATTTCGTGGCCAGAAATAATTTAGTTTTAAAAAGCTAACCTAACCTAACCTAACCTAAACACAAACCTAACTATTATTACATTGAGGTTCAAATTTATGTCTATCAAAAATGAACGCCCTCTTTTGTTGTTGTTGTTGTTGAATAGCCGAATTTTTTCGAATTTTAAAATTTTCGAATTTTCTGAGAAAAGAGAAACGAAACAGCTAATATTATGATTATAAATTTCGTGGCCAGAAATAATTTAGTTTTAAAAAGCTAACCTAACCTAACCTAACCTAAACACAAACCTAACTATTATTACATTGAGGTTTTATGATTATAAATTTCGTGGCCAGAAATAATTTAGTTTTAAAAAGCTAACCTAACCTAACCTAACCTAAACACAAACCTAACTATTATTACATTGAGGTTCAAATTTATGTCTATCAAAAATTAACGCCCTCTTTTGTTGTTGTTGTTGTTGAATAGCCGAATTTTTTCGAATTTTAAAATTTTCGAATTTTCTGAGAAAAGAGAAACGAAACAGCTAATATTATGATTATAAATTTCGTGGCCAGAAATAATTTAGTTTTAAAAAGCTAACCTAACCTAACCTAACCTAAACACAAACCTAACTATTATTACATTGAGGTTTTATGATTATAAATTTCGTGGCCAGAAATAATTTAGTTTTAAAAAGCTAACCTAACCTAACCTAACCTAAACACAAACCTAACTATTATTACATTGAGGTTCAAATTTATGTCTATCAAAAATTAACGCCCTCTTTTGTTGTTGTTGTTGTTGAATAGCCGAATTTTTTCGAATTTTAAAATTTTCGAATTTTCTGAGAAAAGAGAAACGAAACAGCTAATATTATGATTATAAATTTCGTGGCCAGAAATAATTTAGTTTTAAAAAGCTAACCTAACCTAACCTAACCTAAACACAAACCTAACTATTATTACATTGAGGTTTTATGATTATAAATTTCGTGGCCAGAAATAATTTAGTTTTAAAAAGCTAACCTAACCTAACCTAACCTAAACACAAACCTAACTATTATTACATTGAGGTTCAAATTTATGTCTATCAAAAATTAACGCCCTCTTTTGTTGTTGTTGTTTTGAATAGCCGAATTTTTTCGAATTTTAAATTTTCGAATTTTCTGAGAAAAGAGAAACGAAACAGCTAATATTATGATTATAAATTTCGTGGCCAGAAATAATTTAGTTTTAAAAGGCTAACCTAACCTAACCTAACCTAACCTAACCTAACCTAACCTAACCTAACCTAACCTAAACACAAACCTAACTATTAAATCGTCACACAGAAACCTAACTATTATTACATTGAGGTTCAAATTTATGTCTATCAAAAATGAACGCCCTCTTTTGTTGTTGTTGTTGAATAGCCGAATTTTTTCGAATTTTAAAATTTTCGAATTTTCTGAGAAAAGAGAAACGAAACAGCTAATATAATGATTATAAATTTCGTGGCCAGAAATAATTTAGTTTTAAAAAGCTAACCTAACCTAACCTAACCTAAACACAAACCTAACTATTATTACATTGAGGTTCAAATTTATGTCTATCAAAAATGAACGCCCTCTTTTGTTGTTGTTGTTGTTGAATAGCCGAATTTTTTCGAATTTTAAAATTTTCGAATTTGCTGAGAAAAGAGAAACGAAACAGCTAATATTATGATTATAAATTTCGTGGCCAGAAATAATTTAGTTTTAAAAAGCTAACCTAACCTAACCTAACCTAAACACAAACCTAACTATTATTACATTGAGGTTTTATGATTATAAATTTCGTGGCCAGAAATAATTTAGTTTTAAAAAGCTAACCTAACCTAACCTAACCTAAACACAAACCTAACTATTATTACATTGAGGTTCAAATTTATGTCTATCAAAAATGAACGCCCTCTTTTGTTGTTGTTGTTGTTGAATAGCCGAATTTTTTCGAATTTTAAAATTTTCGAATTTTCTGAGAAAAGAGAAACGAAACAGCTAATATTATGATTATAAATTTCGTGGCCAGAAATAATTTAGTTTTAAAAAGCTAACCTAACCTAACCTAACCTAAACACAAACCTAACTATTATTACATTGAGGTTTTATGATTATAAATTTCGTGGCCAGAAATAATTTAGTTTTAAAAAGCTAACCTAACCTAACCTAACCTAAACACAAACCTAACTATTATTACATTGAGGTTCAAATTTATGTCTATCAAAAATTAACGCCCTCTTTTGTTGTTGTTGTTTTGAATAGCCGAATTTTTTCGAATTTTAAATTTTCGAATTTTCTGAGAAAAGAGAAACGAAACAGCTAATATTATGATTATAAATTTCGTGGCCAGAAATAATTTAGTTTTAAAAGGCTAACCTAACCTAACCTAACCTAACCTAACCTAACCTAACCTAACCTAACCTAACCTAAACACAAACCTAACTATTATTACATTGAGGTTCAAATTTATGTCTATCAAAAATTAACGCCCTTTTTTGTTGTTGTTGTTTTGAATAGCCGAATTTTTTCGAATTTTAAATTTTCGAATTTTCTGAGAAAAGAGAAACGAAACAGCTAATATTATGATTATAAATTTCGTGGCCAGAAATAATTTAGTTTTAAAAGGCTAACCTAACCTAACCTAACCTAACCTAACCTAACCTAACCTAACCTAACCTAACCTAACCTAAACACAAACCTAACTATTAAATCGTCACACAGAAACCTAACTATTATTACATTGAGGTTCAAATTTATGTCTATCAAAATTTATAATCATGAATTATTTTTGACGACTGCACGCAAGTTAGTTTTAAAAAGCTAACTTAACCCAACCTAACCTAACCTAACCTAAGCACATACCTAACTATTAAATCATCACACAGAAACCTAACTATTATTACATTGAGGTTCAAATTTATGTCTATCAAAATTTATAATCATGAATTATTTTACCTTGTCGTGGTGGAATGATGAGCTCGCGCAGATGAAGAAGCAGGTGGCCACGAGGAGACGCAGGATCCGAAACGCAGCACCTGATCGCAGAGACCGCGTGGTTGGATTGTACCTGGAAGAAAGAGAGATGTATGAAAAGGCAGTGAAAGAAGCGCAAGAGAAGAGTTGGAAGGAGTTTTGCCGGAAACAGGATAGGGAGGGGGTCTGGGAGGGCATCTACAGGGTGCTTAATAGAGCCACAGGGAGAGAGGAGGATCTGCCCCTTTCGAGGGGCGGTGAGACCCTCGATGCCCGGAGCTCGGCAGAACTGTTGGCGGAGACCTTCTACCCCGAGGACCAGGAAAGTGGTGAAAGTGAGGGACATCGTCGGGTGCGCGGGTGTGCGGAGTCCTTGGACACCGAACCACCGGCGGGCCCGGATGACCCTCCTTTCATCATGGAGGAGTTGAAGAGAGCCGTAAGGTCCTTCAACCCCAAGAAGGCCCCCGGGGCGGATGGACTCACGGCCGACATCTGTCAGCACGCTGTGGATTGTAACCCGGGATGGTTCCTTGCCTTGCTCAACAGATGCCTCTCTGCCGCCTACTTCCCCGCACAGTGGAAGTGGGCGACCGTGGTTATACTGCGAAAGCCGGGCAAGGAATCATATCGGGTACCGAAAGCCTATCGACCGATCGGCCTCTTACCTGTTCTCGGCAAAATCTTCGAAAAGATGCTGGTCTGCCGACTCAGGTTTTACCTGTTGCCCAAAATAAGCCCCCACCAGTATGGCTTTATGCCACAGAGGAGCACCGAGGACGCCCTCTATAGACTAGTGAACCACATCAGAAATATGAGGGAGGAGAAGAAGATTTCTGTTGTGGTATCGCTGGACATAGAGGGAGCCTTCGACAGCGCCTGGTGGCCAGCCATAAAGGTGCGGTTGGCTGGAGTTGGGTGCCCGGGGAACGTGAGGCGGGTGATCAGCAGCTACCTGAGTGAAAGGGGAGTGAAAGTTAGATATGCGGGCGTGGAAGTGAGTAGGGGGACCAGCAAGGGGTGCGTGCAGGGATCCATAGGTGGACCAATCCTGTGGAACCTCTTGCTGGACCCTCTGCTATGGATGCTAGAGGAGATGAAAGTATTCTGTCAGGCGTTCGCCGACGACATTGTGTTGGTCTTTGAGGGTGACACGGCCCTTGAAATTGAAATGGAAGCTAACCGTGTCTTAAATGCAATAGATGAATGGGGAAAGGAAAACAAACTAAAATTTGCACCGCATAAAACTTGTGCCCTCCTTTCCACGAGGAGATTAAAATATGACGTGCCACGGCTCGCTATGGGGAATGTGGAAATAAAATATTTTGACCATATAAAAATATTGGGCCTAACAATAGACAGCGGCCTCACCTTTAACGCCCACGTCGGGGCTGTATGCCAAAAGGCAATAGCCCGGTATAAACTCTTGGCTAAGGCAGCCAGAGTTGGTTGGGGACTTAGCCCAGATATTATTAAGACTATTTATGTAGCTGTTATTGAACCGACTATTATGTATGCATCGGCAGCGTGGGCACCCACAGTGGAAAAGATGGGGGTCCAAAAAAGGCTGAACACCGTGCAACGGGGTTTCGCCCAAAAAATCTGCAGAGCATATCGGACCGTCTCCCTGAACTCAGCTATGCTGTTGGCTGGGATACTCCCCCTTGATCTCAGAATTCTCGAAGTCTCGAGATTATATGGGATCAAGAAGGGGGTGTCGCACCCAGCGTTGGGAGACAGGGAGGTGGAAAGAATGGCTCCGGTGATTGAGGACCCACATCCGGCAGAGCAGGAAGGGCTGGGGTTCGGGCTGGTGGACGAGGACTCGTATTCCGACGTGGCTAATAGCCACGTACATAGGATCTACACGGACGGCAGCAAGATTGAGGGTCGAGTCGGAGCCGCCCTTTCCGTATGGGAGGGGGAGGCCGAGACGAAGGCCGTCAAGCTTGCTTTGCCGCCGTGTTGCACCGTCTACCAGGCCGAACTCCTAGCGCTCCAAAGAGCAGTAATTAGAGCCTGCAAGAGTGGAGTGTCGAAGGTCGGCATCTTCAGCGACTCCAGATCGGCCCTCCAGGCAGTCACACTCGGTTCCCCCCACCCCCTTGCTGTGCAAACAAGGGCGGCCCTCCGAAAAGCTGCTTCGCAGAGGCGGGAGGTCGCTCTGTTTTGGATCAAGGCGCACGCAGGTCTAAGGGGGAACGAAAGAGCGGACCAGTTAGCCAAGGAGGCCGCTCTGGGGTCGAAGAAGAAACCCGACTACGATCTGTGTCCTGTTTCATTCGTCAAGCGTATCCTGAGACAGGATACGATCGGGGAATGGGACAGGAGATATGATGTGGGGGAGACGGCTGGAGGCACGAAGCTCTTTTTCCCAAGCGCTGCTGCTGCATACAAAATAGTACGGAAAATAGACATCACACACCACACCACACAAGCACTGACTGGACACGGTGGATTCGCCTTCTACTTGAACAGATTCAAGCTGAAGGAGAATCCATCGTGCCTGTGTCAGCCCGGAGTCGACGAGACGGTTTCTCACCTGTTGCTCGAGTGTCCGATTTTTGCAAGAGATAGATATGTTATTGAGCAAAAATTGGGCATCGCGATGACGGGTGAGAATCTGCCCGCGGCCCTGGGGGACGAGAAGAGAACTGAATTCTTGGAGTATTGCGAACGAATTGTGAGGGTGGTTAATAAAAGACACTGTGATAAGTTGTGATGTTAGGGTTAAGTTTTATAAGTGTTGTGCCGTATTGTTTTATTGTTTTCATTGTAATGTTTTTAATTTATGTAAGTTTTAAATGCAATAGTTGATTTTATTCTATTATTATCTTGGAATTTCATCGTAAATTGTTAATTTGTATTTTTTACTTTTAATTGTATTAATTTATTTTATTTCTTTTTATTATTTTCATTGCAATGTTTTTAATTAATGTAAGTTTTAAAGGTAATATTTAATTTTAGTATCTTATTATTATGTTGGAAACTTATTGTAAATTGTTAATTTGTATTTTTACCTTTAATTGTACTAATTTAGGCCTAAATTGTTAATAAAGAATTGTTTGGTATTTATCTGATTAAAGAAAAATAAACACCTCTGGACAATATTCCAGAGAAAAGCACACAACACCCTGTGATGGCGGGTGCTTTAAAAAAAAAAAAAAAAAAAAAAAAAACCTAACCTAACCTAACCTAACCTAACCTAACCTAACCTAACCTAACCTAACCTAACCTAACCTAACCTAAACACAAACCTAACTATTAAATCGTCACACAGAAACCTAACTATTATTACATTGAGGTTCAAATTTATGTCTATCAAAATTTATAATCATGAATTATTTTTGACGACTGCACGCAAGTTAGTTTTAAAAAGCTAACCTAACCTAACCTAACCTAACCTAACCTAACCTAAGCACAAACCTAACTATTAAATCGTCACACAGAAACCTAACTATTGTTACATTGAGGTTCAAATTTATGTCTATCAAAATTTATAATCATGAATTATTTTTGACGACTGCACGCAAGTTAGTTTTAAAAAGCTAACCTAACCCAACCTAACCTAACCTAACCTAACCTAACCTAACCTAAGCACAAACCTAACTATTAAATCGTCACACAGAAACCTAACTATTATTACATTGAGGTTCAAATTTATGTCTATCAAAATTTATAATCATGAATTATTTTTGACGACTGCACGCAAGTTAGTTTTAAAAAGCTAACCTAACCCAACCTAACCTAACCTTACCTAACTTTACCTAAGCACAAACCTAACTATTAAATCGTCACACAGAAACCTAACTATTATTACATTGAGGTTCAAATTTATGTCTATCAAAATTTATAATCATGAATTATTTTTGACGACTGCACGCAAGTTAGTTTTAAAAAGCTAACTTAACCCAACCTAACCTAACCTAACCTAAGCACATACCTAACTATTAAATCGTCACACAGAAACCTAACTATTATTACATTGAGGTTCAAATTTATGTCTATCAAAAATGAACGCCCTCTTTTGTTGTTGTTTTTGTTGAATAGCCGAATTTTTTCGAATTTTAAAATTTTCGAATTTTCTGAGAAAAGAGAAACGAAACAGCTAATATTATGATTATAAATTTCGTGGCCAGAAATAATTTAGTTTTAAAAAGCTAACCTAACCTAACCTAACCTAAACACAAACCTAACTATTATTACATTGAGGTTTTATGATTATAAATTTCGTGGCCAGAAATAATTTAGTTTTAAAAAGCTAACCTAACCTAACCTAACCTAAACACAAACCTAACTATTATTACATTGAGGTTCAAATTTATGTCTATCAAAAATTAACGCCCTCTTTTGTTGTTGTTGTTTTGAATAGCCGAATTTTTTCGAATTTTAAATTTTCGAATTTTCTGAGAAAAGAGAAACGAAACAGCTAATATTATTATGATTATAAATTTCGTGGCCAGAAATAATTGAGTTTTAAAAGGCTAACCTAACCTAACCTTTTTTTTTTTTTTTTTTTTTTTAATAGTGGAGAATGCATTTAGGCATACCCAGAGCGCTCGGGGAAAGGGCCCTGGGTTATGTCGGACTCACACCGCAGAATGCGGCGACTACCGACTAAACTCCACTGTGTTCCGTCGCTCCGCTATATTGGCAGGGTCGCGGGTATTTGGTGTAACCGCTTCCGTAACCCCGTCAGCGGCAGCCTATTTTTTATATAGGCCCATCGCGATTAAGACCTGGCTGGTGTTCGCCAGTTCCTCCTTCCTGGGGGGCGGCGTGAACGGAACACGTCTCACGCCGCCTCACCGCACCGGAAGATGGATTATGTCCCCGTTCCACCGTCCGGCACCCAACATTAGGGAAGCAAGTCGCTACCGTGTACAGCGGTCGCGACTCGGCGACTGCGCCCAATAAGACGTCGCCGCCGAATAGGATCCGCGTTGGGATCTCCCTCGCGGACCCGCTCTGCTTCCTCCTTCTGCGACATCACATCTTCACAGAATGTGATAGCCGCGCGCCACGTTCTGTCGCTGCCAACCATTGCGCGAGCTATGGAAGGCAGGGAGAGATCAGGGCCGACGACTGCGACTAGGTGAGCACGGGGCTCGGACCACGCGGGGCACACGGCGAGAGTGTGGTCTGCCGTGTCCTCCGGACTGTCACACCAATGGCAAGCCATTTGCGGCTCCCGCCTGGCGACTTTGCACAAGTACCACCCGAAACAGCCGTGTCCGGACAGCACCTGTGTCAGGCGGAAGGTAATTGCCCCATGCCGCCTGTCGCACCACTCGCGTAGGACCGGTCGGATAGCTTCGACCGTCCTCGCTCCTGCGCTGGGCCTCTCGAGCCGGCGTTCCCACTCCCTGAACCGCCGCTCGAGAGCATCAGCCCTCCATTGCTGGACTTGCTCCAGATATGGATTAATTCCATGCGATCTGGACGCGGTGACGCGGCGATAAACGTCCGCCAGCATCTCGGCATCCAGGTCCCACGGGGGCGTCCCAGCCATGACACACGCGGCCTCGAAGGACACTGTGCGATATGCCCTCACGACTCTGAGCGCCATGACCCGCTGCGGTCTACGCAAGTATGGTCTGGTACGGACGCTCAAAGAGTCGGCCCAAATGGGCGCACCATAGAGGGCCATGGAGCGAATGACGCCGGTGTATAGACGACGACACGCACCCCCAGCCCCTCTAAGATTCGGGAGCAGACTTCCAAGTGCCCCGGCCACCCCAACAAGACGGGGGGCGAGGCGACGAAAGTGCTCCACAAATGTCCACCGGCTGTCCAGCACGATGCCCAGGTAGCGCAAAGTGGAACCGACGCCGATGGACGTGCCACCCACCTGGATAGCTGAACCAGCAGCCTGCGCCCTTCGACGGCCGCGAAACAAAATTGCCTCTGACTTGTTCAGAGCGACCTCTAAGCCAAGTCGTCTGATTCGGCGCACAACATCCGCCACACCAGCGGTCGCAATGAGGGCTGCCTCCCTGTACGAGGCCCCGCGTGCAGTTACCAGGGTGTCATCCGCGTAGCAAAGCACGCTGACACCCGGTAGATAAGTGGCACGCAGGACCCAGTCGTAGCCGATGTTCCACAGAAGGGGCCCAAGAACCGAGCCCTGTGGAACACCGCACGTCACTTCCTTTTCTTGCCACCCACGACGCGCGGGGTACGCCACAGCCCTCTCCGATAAGTAGGACTGCAACAAGCGCACCATATACCCGGGCACGTTGTGGTAGCGGAGCGCTTCGATCACGCAACTCCACGGCAGAGTGTTGAATGCGTTGGCGATGTCAAGGGACACCGCCAAAAGCACTCCGCCTTCATTATCTGCATGATCAGCGAGGTTCCGCAATTCAGCAATCGCATCGATAGTGGACCTTCCCCGGCGAAATCCAAATTGGTTCTCGCTTAGGTCCGGCCCCACTCCCTCCAGATGGTCGATGAGGCGAGCTGCGAAGACGCGCTCAAAGAGCTTGCTCACCTCATCGAGCAGCACGATCGGCCTATAAGCCGAGGGCGAGTCGCGCGGGCGTCCCTCCTTCTGCAACAGGACCAAGTTCCCGGTCTTCCACCTACGGGGAAATTGGCCCTGTTGGAGGCATTTTGTGAACAGCTGTTCCACCCTGGGTCCAAGAGATTCTAGCGCCAGCACCCAGGCCCGCCCGGGAACACCGTCAGGGCCGGGGGCGGCATTCTTCGCCTTAAGGCGCTCTACTGCCACAGCGAGCTCGTTGCGAGTGACTGGAGGGACATTTTCGTTGTTGAGCTCCTCCTGCGCAGTCATCGTGGGTGCCATCGGTGGGGGAGAATGTCTTCCCTGACTTGGAAACAAGGACGTCACCACTTGCTCCAGAAATCGTGGCTCGAGACTTTGAGACAAGGGCGGGGCCCAAGGGCGAAGCTTTTGCCTCACCCTCTTATACGGCCGACCCCAAGGTTCGCGGTTCAAACTCTCGAGCATCTCCTCCCATGCACGGGTCTTAGCGCTGCTGATGGCGTCCTGCAGAGACACAATGCAGTCCCTATAGACGGCGTATAACCGCGCTTCCTCCTCTTCGTCACGCCGCCTACGGCGCCTGTGCCTGGTGTACGCACGCCTCGCAGCCACGCATGAAGCACGCAGCTGGGCAACATCGGCGGACCACCAATACATTTGGCGCCTACGTGGAACCGACCGCACCCTCCGCATGCTCGCGTCGCACACCTGAGACATGGCTTCGGCAAGCCAAGTGGCCTCCTCCTCTACGTTTTCGCTGCCATTCTGCTGCGACGGGAGCCAAGCCTGCACTAAGGCAGCCTCAATGAGGAGCTCCCTATCGAGGCTACCAAGTGCCCAGCGCGGACGACAATCGCCAGGGGGGAATTGACTGGGAGCCGTCGAGGGCGTGGAGACGCTAAACCGGATATAACGGTGATCCGAGAGCGTCTCCACGTCCAAAAGAACCCTCCAGTCTTGTATACGACGAGCGAGAGGGGGGCTCGCAAACGTGACATCTACAATGGATCCACCCCTCTGCCGAACACACGTTAATTCTACTCCACGGTTAACAACCGTCAGTCCCGACGCAACTGCCCAGTCAGCGAGTGTCGAGCCACGTATATCACTTGCCACGCAGCCCCAAGACACCGACTTGGCGTTCAGGTCCCCGGCCAGAAGTACAGATTGAGGTTGTGCGAAGTCTAGCAGATCCCTCAGCTCAACCAAGAACTGCTCGAAATCGGCGAGGCAGCGGTTCGGCGAGAAGTACGCCCCCACAACGGTGAAGCCATTGACAACCGCCGAGACGCATCCCCGTCGCCTTATGATTTGCTCAAGCTGTGTGTCGCCTTGAGCAACCAGCGCCACCAAGCCGTCCAGATCGCCCACCCAGTTATCCCGGGGGGGCAGATTGTATGGCTCAGACACTACCGCCACGTCAATCTCCCACTCTGCCAGACTCTGATGTAAAAGGTCCTGGGCCCTGGCACAGTGGTTGATGTTGGCCTGTAGGAAACGCAGTGGGGCCATTACTGCGTTTCCATGGCTGCCTCCGTTTGCGGTACCTCATCAGGCACCGGAGCAGAGCGTGATGGCGTTGGAGCGCCATCTTGCTTCCGCATTCCACCTCTTTTAGGCTTCGGGGCCTTACAGGCTGCGCTTCCAAGCCGATGCTCTGCCGGTAGCTTTGCCTCCGTGCATAGGGCGCAGCGAGCGGAGGCGGCATCGCATCCACCAGCTTTATGGCCTGTTTCACTGCAGCGGAAGCAAGTGGCACTCCTGTCCGTCGGCGAGGAGCACGTGGCGCTGACATGGCCCAACTCCAGGCAGCGGTAACAGCGCAGGGGCTTCTGCTCGGTGAGAGAGACTTTCGCCGAAACCCACCCAACCATTACGCGCCCCGCCTGCGCCAGCTTCTTCGCCGCAGTCACCGGGCAACTAACCCAGGCTGATACAGCACCTCGGGGGCCCGCGCGCAGGCCACCACACTTCACATGCTCCGCGGTACACTCCCCTGCGCGCGATACCGCAGCCGCAATGTCCTCGACTGTGGCCGAACCTAACCTTTTTTTTTTTTTTTTTTATAGTGGAGAATGCATTTAGGCATACCCAGAGCGCTCGGGGAAAGGGCCCTGGGTTATGTCGGACTCACACCGCAGAATGCGGCGACTACCGACTAAACTCCACTGTGTTCCGTCGCTCCGCTATATTGGCAGGGTCGCGGGTATTTGGTGTAACCGCTTCCGTAACCCCGTCAGCGGCAGCCTATTTTTATATAGGCCCATCGCGATTAAGACCTGGCTAGTGTTCGCCAGTTCCTCCTTCCTGGGGGGCGGCGTGAACGGAACACGTCTCACGCCGCCTCACCGCACCGAACGATGGATTATGTCCCCGTTCCACCGTCCGGCACCCAACATTAGGGAAGCAAGTCGCGACCGTGTACAGCGGTCGCGACTCGGCGACTGCGCCCAATAAGACGTCGCCGCCGAATAGGATCCGCGTTTGGATCTCCCTCGCGGACCCGCTCTGCTTCCTCCTTCTGCGACATCACATCTTCACAGAATGTGATAGCCGCGCGCCACGATCTGTCGCTGCCAACCATTGCGCGAGCTATGGAAGGCAGGGAGAGATCAGGGCCGACGACTGCGACTAGGCGAGCACGGGGCTCGGACCACGCGGGGCACACGGCGAGAGTGTGGTCTGCCGTGTCCTCCGGACTGTCACACCAATGGCAAGCCATTTGCGGCTCCCGCCTGGCGACTTTGCACAAGTACCACCCGAAACAGCCGTGTCCAGACAGCACCTGTGTCAGGCGGAAGGTAATTGCCCCATGCCGCCTGTCGCACCACTCGCGTAGGACCGGTCGGATAGCTTCGACCGTCCTCGCTCCTGCGCTGGGCCTCTCGAGCCGGCGTTCCCACTCCCTGAACCGCCGCTCGAGAGCATCAGCCCTCCATTGCTGGACTTGCTCCAGATATGGATTAATTCCATGCGATCTGGACGCGGTGACGCGGCGATAAACGTCCGCCAGCATCTCGGCATCCAGGTCCCACGGGGGCGTCCCAGCCATGACACACGCGGCCTCGAAGGACACTGTGCGATATGCCCTCACGACTCTGAGCGCCATGACCCGCTGCGGTCTACGCAAGTATGGTCTGGTACGGACGCTCAAAGAGTCGACCCAAATGGGCGCACCATAGAGGGCCATGGAGCGAATGACGCCGGTGTATAGACGACGACACGCACCCCCAGCCCCTCTTAGATTCGGGAGCAGACTTCCAAGTGCCCCGGCCACCCCAACAAGACGGGGGGCGAGACGACGAAAGTGCTCCACAAATGTCCACCGGCTGTCCAGCACGATGCCCAGGTAGCGCAAAGTGGAACCGACGCCGATGGACGTGCCACCCACCTGGATAGCTGAACCAGCAGCCTGCGCCCTTCGACGGCCGCGAAACAAAATTGCCTCTGACTTGTTCAGAGCGACCTCTAAGCCAAGTCGTCTGATTCGGCGCATAACATCCGCCACACCAGCGGTCGCAATGAGGGCTGCCTCCCTGTACGAGGCCCCGCGTGCAGTTACCAGGGTGTCATCCGCGTAGCAAAGCACGCTGACACCCGGTAGATAAGTGGCACGCAGGACCCAGTCATAGCCGATGTTCCACAGAAGGGGCCCAAGAACCGAGCCCTGTGGAACACCGCACGTCACTTCCTTTTCTTGCCACCCACGACGCGCGGGGTACGCCACAGCCCTCTCCGATAAGTAGGACTGCAACAAGCGCACCATATACCCGGGCACGTTGTGGTAGCGGAGCGCTTCGATCACGCAACTCCACGGCAGAGTGTTGAATGCGTTGGCGATGTCAAGGGACACCGCCAAAAGCACTCCGCCTTCATTATCTGCATGATCAGCGAGGTTCCGCAATTCAGCAATCGCATCGATAGTGGACCTTCCCCGGCGAAATCCAAATTGGTTCTCGCTTAGGTCCGGCCCCACTCCCTCCAGATGGTCGATGAGGCGAGCTGCGAAGACGCGCTCAAAGAGCTTGCTCACCTCATCGAGCAGCACGATCGGCCTATAAGCCGAGGGCGAGTCGCGCGGGCGTCCCTCCTTCTGCAACAGGACCAAGTTCCCGGTCTTCCACCTACGGGGAAATTGGCCCTGTTGGAGGCATTTTGTGAACAGCTGTTCCACCCTGGGTCCAAGAGATTCTAGCGCCAGCACCCAGGCCCGCCCGGGAACACCGTCAGGGCCGGGGGCGGCATTCTTCGCCTTAAGGCGCTCTACTGCCACAGCGATCTCGTTGCGAGTGACTGGAGGGACATTTTCGTTGTTGAGCTCCTCCTGCGCAGTCATCGTGGGTGCCATCGGTGGGGGAGAATGTCTTCCCCGACTTGGAAACAAGGACGTCACCACTTGCTCCAGAAATCGTGGCTCGAGACTTTGAGACAAGGGCGGGGCCCAAGGGCGAAGCTTTTGCCTCACCCTCTTATACGGCCGACCCCAAGGTTCACGGTTCAAACTCTCGAGCATCTCCTCCCATGCACGGGTCTTAGCGCTGCTGATGGCGTCCTGCAGAGACACAATGCAGTCCCTATAGACGGCGTATAACCGCGCTTCCTCCTCTTCGTCACGCCGCCTACGGCGCCTGTGCCTGGTGTACGCCCGCCTCGCAGCCACGCATGAAGCACGCAGCTGGGCAACATCGGTGGACCACCAATACATTTGGCGCCTACGTGGAACCGACCGCACCCTCCGCATGCTCGCGTCGCACACCTGAGACATGGCTTCGGCAAGCCAAGTGGCCTCCTCCTCTACGTTTTCGCTGCCATTCTGCTGCGACGGGAGCCAAGCCTGCACTAAGGCAGCCTCAATGAGGAGCTCCCTATCGAGGCTACCAAGTGCCCAGCGCGGACGACAATCGCCAGGGGGGAATTGACTGGGAGCCGTCGAGGGCGTGGAGACGCTAAACCGGATATAACGGTGATCCGAGAGCGTCTCCACGTTCAAAAGAACCCTCCAGTCTTGTATACGACGAGCGAGAGGGGGGCTCGCAAATGTGACATCAACAATGGATCCACCCCTCTGCCGAACACACGTTAATTCTGCTCCACGGTTAATAACCGTCAGTCCCGACGCAACTGCCCAGTCAGCGAGTATCGAGCCACGTATATCACTTGCCACGCAGCCCCAAGACACCGACTTGGCGTTAAGGTCCCCGGCCAGAAGCACAGATTGAGGTTGTGCGAAGTCTAGCAGATCCCTCAACTCAACCAGAAACTGCTCGAAATCAGCGAGGCAGCGATTCGGCGAGAAGTACGCCCCCACGACGGTGAAACCATTGACAACCGCCGAGACGCATCCCCGTCGCCTTATGACTTGCTCAAGCTGTGTGCCGCCTTGAGCAACCAGCGTCACCAAGCCATCCAGATCGCCCGCCCAGTTATCCCGGGGGGGCAGATTGTATGGCTCGGACACTACCGCCACGTCAATCTCCCACTCTGCCAGACTCTGATGTAAAAGGTCCTGGGCCCTGGCACAGTGGTTGATGTTGGCCTGTAGGAAACGCAGTGGGGCCATTACTGCGTTTCCATGGCTGCCTCCGTTTGCGGTACCTCAACAGGCACCGGAGCAGAGCGTGATGGGACTCGAGCACCATCTTGCTTCCGCATTCCACCTCTTTTAGGCTTCGGAGCCTTACAGGCTGCGCTTCCAAGCCGATGCTCTGCCGGTAGCTTTGCCTCCGTGCATAGGGCGCAGCGAGCGGAGGCGGCATCGCATCCACCAGCTTTATGGCCTGTTTCACCGCAGCGGAAGCAAGTGGCACTCCTGTCCGTCGGCGAGGAGCACGTGGCGCTGACATGGCCCAACTCCAGGCAGCGGTAACAGCGCAGGGGCTTCTGCTCGGTGAGAGAGACTTTCGCCGAAACCCACCCAACCATGACGCGCCCCGCTTGCGCCAGCTTCTTCGCCGCAGTCACTGGGCAACTAACCCAGGCTGATACAGCACCTCGGGGGCCCGCGCGCAGGCCACCACACTTCACATGCTCCGCGGTACACTCCCCTGCGCGCGAGACCGCGGCCGCAATGTCCTCGACTGTGGCCGAGTCATCCAGGCCAGTGATTCGCAAGTCTGCGCACTTGACCGGCCTGGACACCTTAACGTTATCCTCACCGAGGACCTCCCGCAATTTGGCGGCAAGGGAGTCCGCTTCCTTGGTGCTGGAAGCACCGGGGATCTCCAGTATCCTGGCACCAGTGACAGCGCGCTTAAAACGCATTGCACTGATGCCAATTTCGGCGAGGTCTATTCCACGCCGCGCCTCTGTCAAAACACCGGCGTAGGTTACGCCACGCTCCTTCGCACTCGGCTGCAGGGTAAGGACGACAGCCGTGGAATTCGGAGCGTGGAGCTTTCGCGACTTCTTTTTGCGGGACTTAGCCGCAGGCTTCTTCCCTTTCCCCTTATTTCCTTTTCCTCGCTTTCCGACCACAGTCCACTCTCCGTCCTTTGACGGCTGCTGCGGGGGGCCGGATGACGTGGCCAGCGTATCTTTTCTGGGGGGCTTTGAACCCGCCGGATCAGGCTGCACGGGGACCCTTTCCTTCCCCTTCGCCAATTTCTTTTTCCGCTTCTTCGAGGTTGCCTCGATCTCCAAAGCTGGGACCGCCGTCTGCTTCGCGGTTTTCTTAATTGCGGGCCCAGACACCGATCTACCCGGTTGCGATGAAGCCGCAACACCTGCATATGTCCTCGCCTTTGATGGAGGGGGCGGTGCGAGGTCATCGGCCATCGCTTGTTCAGCCGCCTTTGCCGCTTTCCTGCTATCTGCCGCCAGCGGAGGTCTTATGCGCTTTTCCGGCAGCAGACGCTCCTCTAGAGCCTCAAATCTCGCGTTAATCATTGCTCCGACCTGGCGCAAGATATCCGAATCTTGGGGCTGAGCAGGCAGCGACGAGCCCTGAGAGGCCTTCACCTCTTGGAGTTCCCTTTTCAGGGAGTCGAGCTCCGCCTGTAGGCGGGAATTGGCTGCCTGCAGCAATCTCGTCTCCTCAGAGACAGTGTGTTTCTCTAGTAGAGCTACCGACTGCTCAATGTCATCGTGGGCCAATTTCAAGGCCTTTTTGAAAGTGCCCTTGAGATTTGATGACTTGGTCATCACCTTCACGATTGCAGCCAGGTCATCGGCAATGCGGCGACTGAGAGCCTCGGACGTGTTTGTCTTTGCTGGAATGGGAGGGAGAGGAGCGCTAGCTTGCGCCACTTCAATGCGCTCGGCGCACTCAGCAACCTCCTTCTCGGCCTGCGCCTCCAACTCCCTCTTACGCAACCTCGTCATATCGAATGTGGCCTCGCGCCGAGTGGCGCTTGAACCCGATGGGCGGCCCTTCCCTCTTTTTGAGGTGGTCTTAATAAATGGGGATGTAAAAACCCCTGTGCCATCTTCTGTGTCGGAACCAGAACAGCTGGTGTCCAGCGTCTGCTTCCGCCACAGCCTGTCTTTTCCATCCATTTCTATGATGCTGTTGACAGAGCTGGAGCTTGAACGCAGCACAGCCCTGCCCCGCCTTGTCTCGACACGCGCCGGAGACATACTTCCGTCAGTGTCTTCCAAATCATAAAAGTTTTCAGTG